>JAADWJ010000112.1:0-48842 GCA_023336165.1 Pythium monospermum
ACTCCAAGCAGCGTCGCCAGTATCAGGTGACGGCAATGCGTTGGTGCGCCACTACGCAGGGCTCGTCCAGATTAAAATGGTGAAAGAGCGACATGCAAATGGCGAGATGAGGACAAGTGCTGCCGCTGCCGACGTGGCCACCTCGATCCGCATCCAACTGCAACATCGGTAGTAGTATTATAGTACAAGTTCTAAAAGATATGCAGCTGAGCTTAAATGAGATCCGATCCAGTAACTAGGGAGTTATTTATACAGAGACCGTTTCTGTTGCAGTTGAGTTTACCAGTACTGTGAGTTGCTGTTGAAGAAAACCTTGGCGACGGTTCCGTCGAGAGCCAAGCGACGCCAGGAGCCTGGTGAGACAGTGGTAAAGCAGAAGCAGCTCTTCCCCTTGAGTCGAAAATGCCGATCTCTCCACCCCACGGCGGCCGAGGTGCCGCTCCCGCTCAGCAGCACCGCCACGCAGACAACGATGACGATGACGACGACGATGACGACGCGCGTGGCGAAGCCAACCGTCTCCGCGCTGCGATCGACGAAGCCACGGAACTGCGAGACGAACTGCAGCAGAAAAACACCAAACTGCAGCGCCGCTTGGCAGCATTTTTACAGAAAACCGCACAACCCGACAACAGCAGCTCTTCTGCGGGGGCGGCAACTACCGGTGGTGCGATAACCAACCCAGCAGGCGACTTAGCAGCGCAGCAACAACAACAGGCTCGTAATAATGGAGCTGGAGCAGGCCCAGGAGGCCCTGGCCGCCATGAGCAGCAGGACAAAACCAGCGCGAGTGAGAATGAAAAACGTTATTTAGAGTGTCTCCGCAGTGTCCATGAAGCCAAAGTGCAAACCTCCACGGCTCAGCAACAGTATGACCGCATTGCACTGGATTTACAAGCCAAATTGGATGAAAAAGAAGCCAAAGTGACCGAAATTCAAGATTCGTTTTTAGAATTTAAACGGGAAATTGCCAAAAATGCTGAAAACATGCGCACTGGGAAACCTATTGCAAACCGCGTGATTTCCCAATTTGAAAGTGCCGAATTGAAAAAAGACCAAGAAGTGGAAAAAGTGCGGTTGAAAAATATCAATTTACGAACCCATTTGAAAAAACTTGAACAGCAATTACATGCCAAAGAACAATTAGCCGAGGGGCTCCATTTGATTGATTTTGAACAACTCAAAATTGAAAATCAAACGCTAAACGAAAAAATTGAAGAACGGAATGAAGAATTGCATAAATTACGCAAAAAAACCACTTCCACGGTCCAAGTATTGACCCATATTAAGGAGAAATTACAGTTTATCTTGGCAGAAAACCACACGTTGAAAAAAGAATCAGCGGAATTGGAAGAATCGTTGAGTGGGAACCGCGACCAACTCGCAAAAAAGAAAAAAGATCGCGATGGCAACCGCCAGGCACTTCAGAAACTGAAAGGCAAAGACGGTTTTGCAAAATCGGAGCTTTTAATTGAAGATTTTGAAAAACGAAATGCGGACTTAGTGGATTTAGAACGGCGGCTGGCGGAATTGATGCAACGCCACGTGTATTTGACCAAAGTATTGGTGGCTACCAAAACGTGACTCTGTTCATACTGCACGGACAAAAACAGCGTTTTGTTTTTAATCACCAAAAACCTTTTTTCAATCTAAAATTTGTGTCATTTTGGTCCATTTATCTCATTTTTAGGTCAAACAGTTTGGAATCCTCGCCTTTGGCTTTGGCAGTGGGGAGCGGCCACTGAAGGGCGAGTTGTGGTGGCTGCTGTGGCTGTGCGTGTGGTGGCGGATGATGGTCTTGGCGCCCTTGGCACTTGGTGACGGGGACGAAGGAGCCGCGGACAGCGATGCCTTCGAGGGCTCTGGCGAAGACGCGGCGTGGCGGCGGCCCATGGCTTCTTCATCATTTTCTTCATCTTGTTCCGAGTCGGATGTCGTTTGATTTCGAGCAAAGAGACGCCCTGGCGATGGGGACATGCTAAACGTGAAACAAACAAAAACAGAGATAAATCAGTTTTTAGTTTTTAGTTTTGAAGTTTTTCAGCGGAAAAACATAAAAATAAAAAAGATTTTCGTACCTGTGAGGCACTTGGGGCTGTGGCGTGAGACTCAGTAGCGACGACGCCGCGGTGGCAAGAAGATGGCACGGTGGCGTGGATGGCGCCTGTTTTTGCTGTTGCTGGCTGTGGTAATAACCACTGGATGGCTCACTCTTGATGGTCGGCGGAAGCAAACGCATGGGCGAGCCCAGCACGTCCACGAACCGGTGGTGGTGGTTGTTCTGCTCCTCCTCCTTGTCCTCTAATATAGTAGGTGTACTGGTCGCTCCTCCTCCAGTCGCGACTGGCGAGAGCAGTAGCGCTGACGCAATGGACGTGGTCCCAGGCGACAGCAGCAGATCGTCCGTTGGGTCGATCAGATGCGGGCCGATGCGCGCCTTTCGCAAGAACGGGGGACGTCCGCTGCTGTTGCTACAGGTGGCGGCAGAGCCTGAGCCCGTGAGCCCCGTGGAAAAGAAGTTGTTGCCACTGAACGGAGACGGCGACGACGCGGTGAAAGCCGAGAACGCATCGCGCGCAAGGGATCCTTGGAAAGGAGAGAACACGAGGCTTGTCAGTGGCGAGCTGCCCGCGTTCAGCAAGAACGCAGAGGAGGAAGAGGAAGAGGAGGGCGGTGAGAGAGCGAGCGAGCGCGAGGAGGAGGACGAGGAGGAGACTTTTACATCGATGAGTTTGTTGATCTGGGAGTCCTGCATGTCGATCCGCTTGAGCAATTCTTGCTCGCGGGTCTTGGCGTCTTGCAATTCTTTCTTTAACTGGTCGATTTGCGCTTTCAAAAGCGCAGGCGACTCGGTCGCAGGTAGTGGTGGAGGAGGAGGAGCGTGGTGGTGCTCATGGGATTCCGATTTACAAGGACACAGCGAGGACGACGATGGCGAAGAAGAGGAGGTTGAGGAGGAGGAAGAGGAGGAAGGCTTGGCGGTTGTTGCTGTTGTTTTTGTTGATGACGTGGTGGTGGACGCGAGAGGAGCAGCTGAACGGAACGCAGAGGAGAGCAGCGGAGGACCGTCTTTGGAGTTGAGAGGGTGGAACAAAGAGGAGCTGGAGGAGGACGACGACGATGACGACAGCGAGGACGCTGACGCTTTACTGGACGGCGAATCCAGCGACCGCGCGACCAGCATAGCACGCTTCGTGCTTCCTTCTCCTCCTCTTGGTCCTCCTGTTGCTGCTGCTCCGCCCAGTGGACCAGCCGATGGCGGTGCTGGTGGCATCAATGTGCTTCGAGCCATTCTCAGTGCCGTGACGGCTGGATGCTGGAGCACCTTGTGCTTGGTCTTGTCGTCCTCTTGCTCCGCTTGGCGGATGGAGGCTTCCAAGTCCAGGCTGGCATTGCCCAGTCGGCTCTTTTTCCGCGCAGAGGAGGAGGACGCTGTCGGTGGTGTATCACACATACTATTCTCTCGCTTGATGATCCGCTTGCCCGAGGCCGAGCCAGGGCTGGCGCTTGGTGCCACAAGTGTGGCTCGTTGTGGACGCAGCGGAGTGGTCGTGGACGGTGGCACCGGTCCGATCCACACGTACAGTCGCTTCTTGCGGCGGTTGTCCGTCGCCGCGGAGCAGGACTTGCGCACGAGGCCGATGGAGCAAAACACGTTGGCGATATCATAGAGCCGACGCGCACATGCTGATGGAGGGTAGCCCCCATGGGGCATTAATACCGTTAGACCACCAACAAATCCAAAAAAAAAAAAAACCAACAAATTGTTTTAGACTCACAAGTTTGGTTGGTGAGCGCCGCGGGGCTCGCAGACGCGCCGACACAGGACATGAAGAGTCCCATGATATCTTCAAGGATGACTGGCTGTGAGACTTCCTGTATTTCATCATTTTGATCAGATATGAGTATATGGAGATGGCAAAGAACCCACCAAATAAAATCCAACAGAATCTCGACGTACATTGCACAGAAAAATCTGGACGAACCGCTCGCCCAGCGCGGTTGCCACGGCTTTGCGTCGTTGGCCTTCGGGAGACATACATGCTGCTGGATTTATAGACTCACTGGCATTTGGCCTACTGTTGGCGATGCGCGCCATGCCATCGTCCTGAGCGTACGTTTTAGACCCAATCAAATCAGAAATTTTAGACGTTTTGGTATAGTGACATGACAAGCAATAAGAAGGCTCTCCATGTTTACCTTGAGCTTTTCTAATACCGTGGCCATTTTATCCTGACCATCCCAACGATAGAAACTGGCTCGTAATCGACTCACTAACCCGACACTTTGAATGATGTTTAGGATCTCGTACATGCGTCTTCGTTGGATGCCTACAAAAGCCACAAAAAGTTAGACTCGTCCACCGCTGCCCATACGATAGACTCCCCCCGACTCTTTATGCCCATACCTAGCTCTTTGGCGGCAAGGTCTATATTGATAGGGTCACTGTGATTTCGATACATTTCGCAAAACCTGGAAACCAACAAAAAACAACAACAATTTAGTCCATGGGTTTCCCTCCCCCACAGAAGTCGGTTTCCTAATTCCTTTACCTTTGGCATAAATATGCAAGCGAGTTTTCATTGCGGCCATCGCGCATCGGACTGTCTTCGACATCCATGGGGTCGTCCTCGACGTCGTTGTGAAGAGCAATGGCTGGTGGACGAGAAGCCATGGTCTCCACTGCGGGTGTCATGGGTGGCGTTGCGATGGCGTTCGACATGAGGTCGTTGAGTGGTAGTGGCACGCGGGCGACGTTTGACTGCTGGGGTAGTATATCCGAGAGGCGACAGCCACGAGTGATAGCGAGTTCGGGCTCCGCTCCCCGCGTTTTTGAGTCTGACCCGCCTGTGTTGCGCCGTCGCCGCGGCCTGCGTGAGTTTGCCATTGCTCCGCTCGATTGGCCGACAGCTGGTATACAAATTTCCATATATTACTGACCGTACAAATTCGAAGATACACAAAAGGGACGCGAGACGCAACCCTACACTACTTTCGTCCGCTCACCGTAATGAGTAAGGTGGCACAACCCCGCGCTCCACTCCAAAGTGAAGTTCAAGGCGGAGGAGGAGCACAGAGAACCAAATCTGGACAACGGCGGAGCGCGGGGGATATATCCCTCCCCCAACAGGCGATTCGCCCCCCGCCATCAATGGAAAATCGAAGGTGGAAACGACCTATACTACTACAGTCCGCTGTATTAATATCGGTATTTGCTACTCATCGCTAGCGTCGCTGCGTGTGCTTTTACTGGTGCCCAAACGTCCCAGCTCGATGTCGTGAAGTCCGTTGGACAGCTTTTCGTAATGTTTTTTCTTCGCATGGAGTCCTGCAGCAGAAAGAGAAATGACGGCGGAGGAGACTGCCGTATCTATCCTTCCGTTGGTGGAGGATGACGCTGGGGACGATGACGACGATGAGGAGGACGGGGACGTTTCGGTATCTGTACTATTGTGGCAATGCGCTGGAGAGCTTCCAGATGCGCCGTCCAACTTGTGGTGGTAAAGGTACATGGAAATGAGAAGCACGGACAGCCCACAGACAAACTCAAGTGATGGAGAAAACTGGAAGAACAGCATCGAGAAGAGCATGGTGAGCATCATCGCGATGGAATGCGCGTAGACACACGCGATATTGTCCAGGTACTTGAGAATGAAACCCATCGAGATGCCAGAGATACAGTGGACAAAAATCACTGCGACGGTCCATCCGTTGTAGCCATCAAAGAACCCACGCGACTCGATCTCACTGGATTCGACAAGCACGCCGATGCCGTTGAAAAGGATGCCAAAGACGTACAGTTGCACGTTCTGCCATAAAAACGAACACGACGACTTGCGCTTGAATGTCCACTCGGTGAAAACGCTGGCGCAAGAAGAAAGCGTCACGGCAGTGAGAAGAATGATCATGGCAAACATAAAGTCCTGTGGACCCGGTGTGTTGGTGTTGCTCTCCCTCGGCGAGCTGGCCCCCGCAGGCCGGTCCTTTTCCATATGCCCTTGTTCTTTCTTGAGGTGGTCCGATTGGCTTGTCACGACACCCAACAGTAGTAATACAATCGCAATTTTACGGATCTCGCTCAAACGGCGCTTCAACACGAACCGGAAAAGTACGGCAGTGACGATGATTTTCAGGTTCCACAACACGGAAAGCGTCGCTGGGTCAATGTACCGCAAGATGACGTACGTCAGGTTGTTGTCGATCATGTACAGCAGAGAAGGCACGGCATAAAAGGCGCTTTCTCGGAAAGTCAAGTTTGTTGGGCGTGGAACTTTCATGATGGCGATGGCAATGAGGACAAGTACGAGCTTGAGCACTTCGATGAGGAACGTGACGGTGACGCTGATGTATGGGATCTTTCCGTTCTCCTTGGAAGCGTTTATGCACAGATTTCCTGCGCAGAGAAGCGTCGCCGACGCCAGCATACCCGCAATCTTCTTCACGACCTTCATGTTGGGCGGCGATTTGTTTGTTTGTTTGATGCGTTGGCTCTCCCAACAAATCACGCACGACGCCAACTTTTCACCGGATTGTGCTGACTCGGTGGAAATCGTTTTGTAAAAAACAAAACCACATTCTACCTTGTTTCGGAACTCGAGGTTAAGTTGCGTTTGTGGCGCTTTCGACAAGTCATGTCACTAATCCGCAACGTAACATTGTCAAATGGCTCGCCACGAGACAGCACAAATAATCATGGCACTCCGACGACCGCTGCTGCTGCAGAGCGTATGTCTCACCCGTGAGTTCAAGAGCCTCAAGGGCAAGAGCAATGCAAGTGCGCGTTGGGTGCGACGCCAATGGAACGACCCGCACGTGAAACTCGCCAAGCGCGAAGGGCTTCGGTCCCGTGCCGCCTTCAAATTGCGTGAACTGAATGACAAATTTGCGCTCATCTCCAAAGGAGACTTTGTACTTGATCTGGGAGCAGCGCCCGGTGGGTGGAGCCAGATCGCGGTCGCGGCAACCAAGTCGACCAGCGTCAAAGTGCAAGTGATCGCTGTGGACTTGGTGCGCATCGATCCGATCGAAGGCGTCGCGATGGTCATGGGCGATTTCAGGCAAGACGACGTGCGCCAACAAATCGATGACCACTTGGGCCCGCGGCGCAAGGCCGACGTGATCGTGAGCGACATGGCGCCATCGTTCTCTGGGAACCCATTTGCCGACTCACAGAATCAGTTGCGGCTTTGCTACAATGCCATGATGATGGCCGACTTGTACCTCAAACCCGGTGGCAATTTCGCGACCAAAGTGCTTCGTGGCGAAGACGCCGAGGAGTTCCGCAGTGACTTGAAGAAGCGGTTTGCAGTCGTCAAAGGCATGAAGCCAACGTCATCGCGACCCGAGTCCACCGAGATGTTTTTGATCGCTAAGGGCTACAAACCAATCGACAAGGAAGAGCTCCAACAAGAAAAACAATAAATCAAACAAAACAAAATGTAAATTTTGAAGAGCCATCCACTCTTATCTACATGCTTTTTTTTCTTCATCTTCTTTTCTGCTTCGTCTTCAATCGACAAAAACTCCCTTATACTGCGTAGAACTACTGCAACCTAAACGTTCGGTGTCTCACTCTCTCCGGCTGTGGTCTCTTTGGTTTCTCTCTTCTTTTTTTTTGGCCCCATTATTTTTAGTTGATGTCCTGGCCCAAGCGGATCGCCAGCAATGTATCGTGGTACTGGTTGAAGGCATCCTGGATATCGTCTTGCAGCTGCATGGCCAGCGGCACAAGCTCCATGTTGACATTCGCGCCGATCTGGGTCGACGCGGCCACGCGCGGCGCCAGCACCTTCACGGCATGGAGCATTTCTTGAAGCTCCGTGTCTTGACGGATATCACCGGCACTGTAAATGACCTTTTGCAGCAGCTGATGCACGAGTTGCTCGACTTCGTGGAGCTCGGCGTCATTGAGTGGCTCGGCCTCGGCCGCGTTCGCCAGCGCTTCACGCTCTTCGTCTTCCCACCGCTTCTTGGCCTCGGCAAACGCTTCCCGTTCACTGATATCCACCGTGCGCATCGTCATGTTCAAGAAGCGGTCCATGTGGACGTTGAGGAGCGCATCGGGCATTTGCGTGAGCACTTGGGTGATGTACCGGTTGAGCTCTTTTTCGCGCTTGATGATGAATTTCTCTTCTTGGTTTTTGCCAATCATTGACGAAAACGGGTGGCGCTTTGGGAAACGAGGAAACCACGGCGCGCGCTTGCCACGGCGGCCCGAGGCCGCGGTCTTGAGCTCTTGGTGGAGCGCGTTGAAGTCGTTGTACCGCCCACCAACAAGCCACGAGGTGCGCGACTGTTCCAAAATGTCCCGCCCCCATGTGACACGCAACACGTACTCGGTGTACTCATCGCCCCAGTTTTCGTCTTGCAGCTTGCGGTGGCCCAGCATCGTACAGGTCATGATACCGCCCTTGTATGGGATCGGAGGACCCGTTGGGAACTCTTGGATGCGACGCACTGGGTTGGCCAAGTTGTCGTCATCGGCGGAAAGCAACGGACCTTGCGGCACTTCATATCCTTCGCCAAACAGATCACGGCCCGCCTGCGCGAGTTGTTCCGTGTTGAACGCATCGCCTGCAACAGCGTGGCCTTCGACCTTGACGTTCTCTTGGGCCATCCAACTGAGATCCGCATTTTGCAGCGTCTCTTGGCCGACCAGTGCACCGGCCACACCCACGGATCCGACCGCACCAAGCTCACCAGCCTGGCCGGCGACTGCGGGCATTGGTTGGACCGAGCCCAGTGTCGCTCCGCCCAACGTGCCGGCAGCGCCAGCGACGCCCATGGCACCAACAGCGTTCAGCGTACCCATACGCGCCCGTTGACTGGCGTCCAGCTCGTTCAAGCGACGCATCGCTTCTGCTTCGTCCTGATGTGCGAGCGAGACAGCATCCGCCGCATTCGCTGCCTCTTGAGCTGCCAACGCAGCGGCTAACGACGCCTGCTGGGCACGCGCCAACGCCAATTGACGACGCGCGTCTTCGCGCTGCACCGAGCGACGGAACGCCTGCTGGATGACCACGGCCGCGGCCGCGCGCTTGAGCGCCAACAACCCCTGGCGCTCCACTTCATCTCGCTGCGCGGCCAGCAGACGCAATCGCTCTTCTTCTTGTTGCTGCAAGAGCAACCGCTGTTGTTCTTCTGAGCGACGACGCGCTTCTTCCACAGCAGCGCGCTGCTTGCGGATGTGCTGCAAGCGTTGCATGAAATGGCGCTGCGCCGCGATCGTGTACAGCGCCGCATGCCAGCGCTTCTTGGCGGTTTGCTTCTTTTCCAGCGCAGCAGCGGCAGCTTGCGCCTGCAAGCGCTTTCGAAGCACAGCTTCCGCCAGTTGCTGGCGCCGCTTGATCGCGTACTTGCGGCCCATCTTGCCACGCACAATCGCTTGGAACTTGATCGCCGCGGCATTTCGGGCTGCTTGCTGCACCGCTAGGCGCTCACGCGCTCGGAGCAGCAACGCCTTGAAGGCGTTTCCAGCGATCACTGCGGTGATCGCCGTCTTCAAGCGCTTCTTCGCCAAAGCCTTGCGGCGCATGCGGTTGCGGTACGCATTGCGAGCTTTCATAAACTTCTTGCGCACTTGGAACATGCGCATGACCGACTGCATCTTGATGACGGCGGCTTGGCGCTTGCGCGTGTACTCCAAGAGCCACAAGAAGGCCTTCTGCGCCATGATCTTGGCGGTCGCGTAACGCCAGCGGCGACGCGCGAGCCACTTGCGCAAGCGCGTGACGATCCACGGCCCCATTTTCTTCATGTCCACTTTGAGAAGGGCATCCAGCAGTGCAATCTTACCAGTCTTGAAGAAGACCTTGGTACGACCGAGCCGGTACGCGTCCGGGTCGACACGGAATGACCACAAGACAGCCTCGGTGAACGTGCGTTCGTTGTACTGCGCAAACATGGGCGTCACGGTTGGCGGCAGCACGGGCTTGTAAATGCGGCAAATCTCTTCGTACGACACACGCGTGGGCAAGCCCACTTTGAGCAGCTCACAGGTCGCCAACATACCGGTGCACCGCAACTGGTCGACCACGTACCCTTGGTCAAAGACGCCATGGGTCATGGTCGCGTTCGGTTTGATACAGCGAATGAAATTGCATCGCGTGGCGTTCAGTGTCTCCACGAGGTCTTGCATTTGTTCCGTAAACTTGGACGACACACTCACGACTTTGCGCGACGCGGCCGACGACACCGACGGCGAGGCATCCATCGAGTCGACTTCCGTCTTGGACGAGTACAATTCCGTGATCAGTGGCAATTTGCTCGACATGACAAAATCTTCCAAATCTTTTGGGATCGTGTCGTTGTTTTTGTCAATGAAATTGCCGATCGTGTACGGCACTTTGGTCGCGAAATGCTTGATGATAAACACATACTTTTTGTCTTTTTCATGCGGTGATAAAAAATGGGCATGGCCCGTGTGGGTCTTGTGGAGCGTGCTGTTCCATTTTTCATCATTGGGCTTTGGGGTCTTGGCTTCTTGGTCCAGCAAGGGCAAGATGCCATTCGGTTTGGACGAGATCAAGTCGATACAGTCGCGGTTATCAGGCCACGCGATCTTGCCAATCTCAATGCCTTCCTGTGTGAACAGTTCCTGTTCGGCGATGAACACTTGCTGGTTAAAAGTCGCTTGCAGCGCCTCGTTGGCGTAGTTGATCAGCAATTGCTCAAAGTCGTTCACGTCAAACGACTCAAAGCCAAAGATATCCAACACACCGATGAACGGCAACGCACTGGACCCGTGGCCCAGCGACGTGTTGATCTTGAACAGGATCCACTTAAACAGGTGGTTGTAAATTGACTTGGCGATCGCATCACGCACGTATCCGCCTTCTTTCGCGGACCGCTTGATCGTGAACACTTCGCCACGCGTCGAGATCTCGCGCTCCGTGATCACACGCGTCAAGCTGGACGGGTCCACGCCAAGAAGAGCCGCACACGACTTCAAAAACGGCTGCGCCTTGGCGATGAGCTCGCCGGCGTCGCCCTCTGCGGTCTCACGGTCTTGTAGCTGCAAGTTCCCGAGATGCAACAAGCCAGCGAGCACAGTCCACACTTGCCTTTGAAGCGTCGCATCGATCCCGACCGTCGCGAGCGCACTCACGACTTCATCAAAGAGCAATTCGTCATCAATGTTTGGGTCGGAAACACAGCCACTTTGGTTCACGTAGTTGTACGTCTCCACCGACGACAACTGCAATTCCCCACTCAATTTGTCATCGGCACCGGCCAGTAAAAAGTAGAAAATGTGGAAATTGCGTTCGCCTGGAATTTGTGCGACCACACGGAATTTTTCCAGCAAATACGTTTCCACAAACGCGCCACAAAGCGTATTCGTCTCGGGTTGAAACTGAAGTTTCATGAATTTACCGAAACGCGACGAGTTGTGGTTGCGCAACGTCTTGGCGTTACCAAAGGCTTCCAAGATCGGGTTGGTATCCCACAGGCGCTTGTCCAATTCGATCGCGAGCGCATTCTTCTTATCGCCACCATTCGCGGTCGCTGCGACGGCTGCGATCGATGCCGCCGAGCCTGACTTGGTCTTGGATACGGCAGCCAAGTGTTCACGCGACGTGAGGTACCGCAAGACGATCTTGGACGTCTCGGTCTTGCCGGCGCCGGACTCTCCGGAGATCACAATCGACTGGCACTGCGCAGGTGTACGCAGCGCCATTTGCTGGAACGCGACTTCAGCGATCGCGTAAGGGTGCGGCGCGCGGTCGCCCATTTGGGTCTTGATGTAGTCTTGCACTTTGGGCTCGGCGACCCGCACCAGCGGGTTCACTGCGATCAGCACATTCGCCATGAGCGTGTACGGCTTGAGGTTCTCAGGCCGCGACCGCGCATGCAAATTCTCCAAGATGCCCGCTTCGTGGATGTAGTACAAGGCCGTCATATCGTCCACCACGCGTGGGTTCACGCGGTACAAATCGCCAATCTCGCGCAAATCCAGTTGCTCTTGGCCGTACTTGCCATTCACAGTCAGCACCATGCCCTTTTCGCCATCTTCTTTGTACGAGACGATCTCCACGATACGCCAGACTCGTTCTGGATCAGGGATCCAAATTTGGGAGCCGATCTCGATGGGCGTCTGTGACAAAGCGCGCACCACATCCACGGTGCTGCGGCGCCGCAGCTGCTCTTGCTCCACGCGGCGGCGGTTCTCCAGTACGAGCCGCTGGTTGATGCTCAGTTGGGACACATCCACGGGCGCGCCACGATGTGGCTTGAAGAGATCGTGGGCCGGCAGAGCGCTGGATGCCACGAGCTCCACGCGAGGCTTGCGGTATGACATGGTGGTCTAAAGCAAACCAATCGCGATTTTAGACTTTTTCAAACTGCTCCCCAAGAAAAAAAAGAAGATAAACGTTAGACTACGTTGCCGATAAAAGAATGGGGGAGGGCGGGGAAGAGTGCATGTTGTTTATGTTCTCCCCTCCCCCACAGGCAGCAGGACGTACTGATGCGTTCAACGGCGGATTGCGAGCGTCTTGCGCTTCAATGCGCTTGCTGTCACTCTGCGCTGGTAGGACGGAAACTGAAGGTGGCCAAGGGGGGCACGCGGAGGGGCTTTCTTCCTGTTCAAGCTGCTTCTTCGTGGTGTCGCACGCGTGTCAGTTTGAGTTTGACCCAGTCTTGTCGACGTTCACGATCACCCGACAACGCAAGCAGTTGGGATTGTGAAAAAGGGGAGAGAAAGAGAGAGCGCGATCGGCACTCTTCTTCTTTTTTTGCTCGTCGGATCGAGGCACAAGCGCCAGATTTTCCAGCACGAACAAAGACTGGGATTGACCGACCCACGCTTGCGTGCGGTTGTGAGATCTGGCTTCAACTGATACCGGTTGAAAACCGGTAATGAGACAGAAAGGTGTGGTGTACACCACACTATTTAGTTTAGGGTTTTGTTGCTTGGGTTTGTTGCATGTCTTTGGGCTCAAAAAGGGGGAGTGATGACCCGCGCGTGTCACTGACCCCGTGGCTGTTGCAACATGTGGGGTGGAGTTGACCTGTCAGATTCGACTTCCCAGCCTGAGGAGTCTTCGTCATTTCGAAGTGGATGGATCCTTTGCAGCATTCTCCAATTTGATTCTAAACCGATCAAGAAGAAACCCTCAAACAACCACAACCACCATGGCCAAGCTCAGCATCAAGAACGTCGACGTCAAGGGTAAGCGTGTGCTCATCCGTGTGGACTTCAACGTCCCATTCGCGAACGGTGCCATCTCCAACACGCAGCGTGTAGATGCCGCGCTTCCGACCATCCAGTACGCGCTGGACAACGGTGCCAAGGCGGTCGTGCTCATGTCCCACTTGGGCCGCCCCGATGGCTGCGTCGTCGCCAAGGACTCGCTTGCGCCAGTCGCGACGTACCTCAAGCAGAAGCTTGCGCGTGACGTGCAGTTCTTGAGCGACAGCGTCGGCCCAGAGGTTGAGGCGGCGTGCGCGAACCCTGCTGAGGGCAGTGTGATCTTGCTCGAGAACTTGCGCTTCCACGTGGAGGAGGAAGGCAAGGGAAAAGATGCCGCTGGCAACAAGCTGGTCGCGTCCAAGGAGGAAGTGCAAAAGTTCCGCGCCAGCTTGAGCAAGCTCGGCGATGTCTACGTGAACGACGCCTTCGGCACGGCCCACCGTGCCCACAGCTCGATGGTCGGCGTGGATCTTCCTATCAAGGCCGCTGGCTTCTTGCTGGACAAGGAATTGGTGTACTTTGCCAAGGCTCTGGATGCGCCAGAGCGTCCGTTTGTGTCGATCCTCGGTGGTGCCAAGGTCGCCGACAAGATCCAGTTGATCATGAACATGTTGGACAAGGTCGATGAGATGGTCATTGGCGGCGGCATGGCCTTCACGTTCAAGAAAGTCATCAACAAGATGGAGATTGGCAGCTCGTTGTACGACGACGAAGGCGCCAAGATCGTTGAGGCGATTGTCGCCAAGGCCCAGGAAAAGAACGTCACGCTCCACTTGCCAACCGACTTTGTCATCGCCGACAAGTTTGCCGCCAATGCGACCCACAAAGTCGTGACCCAGGACGAAGGCATCCCTGCCGGCTGGATGGGTCTGGATGTTGGCCCAAAATCGCAAGAAGCGTTCGCCGCGGCGATTCTCAAGGCCAAGACGGTCGTGTGGAACGGGCCAATGGGCGTTTTCGAGTTTGACGCGTTTGGTACGTTTTCACGAGTAGCAGTATTATAGTACTTGCGCTTGCTAATCGCATATTCCTGTGTATGACCCCCAACAGCGCAAGGCACCAAGACCGTGATGGACGCGGTTGTCAAGGCCACGACCACAGGCGCCACGACGATCATCGGCGGTGGCGACACGGCCACGTGCTGCGTCAAGTTTGACACGGAAGACAAGGTCAGCCACGTGAGCACGGGCGGCGGTGCCAGCTTGGAGCTGCTGGAAGGCAAGGTCTTGCCAGGTGTCGATGCGCTTTCGTCGGCGTAAGTTGCTGCCTGCAGTTTGTGTACTGTAACATCAGCGCATCACAAAATGGAAAAACAAGAAAACAAAAATGAAAACCAAACTTATGCGTATTTTTGTGTGAAAACGTTTTTTGTTTGTTATTGTTTTTGTTTTTGTGCAGTACTCCACTTTCCAGCTCTCTTTGATCAGGCAACATCCGCTTGGAAATGGCCAAACACTTCTGGTGAAAACAAAAATCCAGCGCTGACGCCAAACATCCATGAGAGCCTCCTCCATTCAGCAAGCTTTCTCTCTCTCTTTTTGTTTTTTTTTACACCTGGGTGGTCGAGTACGTCGCGCCGTAACCAATGTTGTCAAAGCCCGTTATCGACGCGTAGCTGGAGTAGTGGTGCTGCGACTCGGCAAAGTCGCGCTCGGCCTTGGTTTGGTTCCACTCTTCCATTTCGCGCTTGTACCGTGCGCGGTCTTCGCGTTCTTTTTCCACAAATGGTGCCTTTTGCGCATCGGTGGCCTTGCCCCAGGCTTCGCCAAGTTGCTTGGAAATGTCCGTGTTCTTCATATCCTGGTGGTCCGCCTTGATCCGCGGACGCATGACTTGGCTGTAGAACAGAAACGCCGACGATGCGCGCTTCGGTGCATCGGGGTGTTTCTTGGCGCGTTTGTTGGGCACACGCAGCGGGCCATCGTAGGACGCCATTTCTTCTTCGTAGCGCTGCTTGTCCTGCTCGGCCGAGACTTTCCATGGCTGCTTGTCGTCGTCCGACATCTTGGACCAGGCGTCGGCGATCGCGCGCATGATATCGGTGACCTTGGAGTCCGGCTCCATGGTCGCCTTGATCTCTTCGCGCTTGTCCATGGAGAACAAAATGTACGGCGACTTGCCGCGCTTTGGCGCGCCTGGCGCTTTCTTTTGCTGGCGCTTGCGCTTCTTGCCAGGCTTCAGAGTCGGCGGTAACCACGACGTCCCGACATGATCGGCTGATGCGGCAAGTGGCTCCATATCTCACAAACGCTTCAAGTCGCTTTGACCTCTTCTTTCTATGCCTATACTCAACCTGAGGCGAATCGAAGACTGAGGGATAAACTATGCCATACAAACCTCAGCAAAGAACTCGTCGGAAACAGAAAAAAGGTCGTCCCTCCTGAAATACGGTTCGTGGTCTGGCCATTTCTGGAATTGGAGGAGAGGCGACAATGGCGATACTTTATGGACCAATCAGTCGTAAGGAACTTGATTTTACACCAATAAACCAGTTCAATTTCAATTTTGAAATCCAGAAAATGGCGCGATCGTACTTCAGCCGCGTGACACAGTGCTACATACCGGTAGAATACCGGTTGAGGTCATTTATGACCAATCAAGATCAGGAACCGGCAGAAATTCGGACCCGATAAAGTCAACCACGAAACAAGGAACCAAAGAAAGCAAAATGGCGAAGCACCACCCAGATCTCGTGATGTGTCGCAAGCAGCCAGGTATCGCGATCGGTCGTCTGTGTGAAAAGGACGATGGGAAGTGCGTGGTGTGCGACTCGTACGTGAACCCTTGCACACTCGTGCGCATCTGCGACGAATGCAATTACGGTTCCTATCAAGGCCGCTGTGTCATCTGCGGCGGACCAGGCATTTCTGACGCGTATTATTGTCGCGAGTGTACGCAATTGGAGAAAGACCGTGACGGATGCCCGAAGATCGTGAACCTCGGTAGCTCCAAGACCGACTTGTTTTACGAAAGAAAAAAATATGGCTTCAAGAAAAGATGATTGGCCCATGACAGCATAACGACAGCGATGACATCACTTTTTAGCCAAGAGCCATCGAAAGAACAGCAAAATATAATACAGCTCGAAGGATTGCGCGATGAATGTTTTGTACATGAGCAACTCCTTGGGAGTATGCGAACCCTCACCTGCTTCTCAAGACTTCACAGTGCAAAGGCACCACAAAGTTCTTGATGCCTTTGTGCCACGAAGTTCTTGGTGCCTGTGAACTCTGGAATTGTGTGGGATATTTTTGTCACTGATACGTTCTTATCCTTTGAAGATACTGGCCACAGTGTGCGTGCCCTTAAACTGTTTAAGCTCACCCACAGAAAACGCATGTGCACATGAAGGCGCCTAGTCCTGGGCTTGTGTTGCACACCCTTCTTGCCAAGCACACCGAAATTAATTCGGTTTGACATCTCAACAGCATCGGTGGTATCCGTTGAAGTATTGCCAAACACGACGTCCCAATGCACTGTATGTATGCAACTTTAACGAAAAGCCCTCGTTGAGATGTGGCGGGAAGCTGCGCATGTGCTTCTTGAAGTCTGGAGCTGGCGATCGGAAAGATACACTATCGGTACTGGAGACGGACGTGTAATTTATTTTCTTGACGGAGCGTGTGACAGCATGAATTGCCTGTCGCATGGGTTTTTCTTGCTGTTCTTCGGTTTTTTATTCTCTCCACTGGTGAGCTATTTTCGTCCGCAACAGCATGTGATTGGTTTAAATTCGATTTTTTCAACCACTGAGGATTGCTGAATGCTTGTTCTCTCTGTCGCTGGAAAACATTGCGCTCGCCGTGAGTCAAGGTTCGTGGGCGCTGTCGTCATCGAGAACGAGATAGCGTGGAGTCATCCAACAAGCGAGCAGCGCAAGACGAAGCGCGGCGGTTGGTGGTGAGTTTGCCGTCCAACAACGCGAAGGCTGAAGCAAGTGTGCCTCGACCGGAATCGAAATTTCTGTTTTGCTGCGGAACTGTTAGACGCATCGCTTCCAAGGGCGAAACGCGTCTAAGCCTTTCTTTCTTTCTTTCTTTCTTCCTCTTGCCACGGTACGTTTGATGTTGAAGATGAAGGAAAGGAATGGAAATGACGATTTACATTTCCCCCTTTTCCGTGCATGATGGCCTATGATGGAACTGGATCGCTAACAACAGGCAACGCATGTGTGTCTCCCTCTCTGCGGTAGATTGAAGAGACCGCCCTGTTGCCAAGATGATGCAACGACTGCGCCATGCGTTTGGCGGCTGGTTGCAGCAGCCGCAAGGTGGCACGCGCATCGACTTTCAAGTCTCAGCGTCGCTTGCCCACGGACAGACGCTGTACATTGTCGGTGATATCCCTGCGCTTGGAGGCTCCATCGACTGTGTGCCGAATCCAAGCGCCTACGCGAGCGGCGGAAGCAGCAACAGCAGTACGACGTCGGCCGCGTTGGAGTCGGGACTCGCGCTTGTCACGACGCCTGATTTGTACCCGATTTGGTACAATCTGGAAGCCGTCGTCGTGCCCGTCGGCACCGTGATCCGGTACCGCTACGCGATCTGCACGGGCGCTCGCTTTGAACGGTACGAGACCATCGACGCGCCTGCGCGGCAGATCGTCGTGGGGGCGGAAAAAGTGCAGATGCAAGATACGCTGGATTCGCTCGAGACGTGCTCGGGCGACGCCGTGAGCTTTGTGCCGCGGTTGAGCTCTGGCGAGGCCTTTTCGGATCGCTTTGCCACCGGTGGCAGTGGGGATTCGATGGAAAACAGCACGCTCTTTCGCCGCAACTCGAAGCGTTTTTCCCAGTCCATCACGGAATCGATCCCCGAAGAAGGCGGAGATGTTGAAATGGAGGATGTTGACGACGAAGTCGAAGGAGAGGTCGATGCGGAGGGTATCCTGCTGATGCCTCCTCAGATTCCTTTGCAGCGCAACCAAAGCGCGCCACCGGCACCGATCAGGGTCACGCCAAGTGACGAAGATGCGCGGCTGCTGTGCCACAGCCCCGTGACAAGCCGTGCGCGTTCGTATTCCGACGAATCGATCAAGTCGCCGCAGCATGTGACCATTGAATCGACTGACGGCGTCATCATCGTGGTGTACCGCTTGCCTGTGCTGGTGTATCGCACGCCAGAAGGGGACTACAATATTGAATGGGAAGACGACAACCTTGTGTGCCCGTCGGGCTTGCTGAAGGAAACCCGCCAGGCATCCCATTGGGACCGTGTGAGCTCCATGCGGCTCACGTGGGTTGGTACCGTCCACTGCTCGTCCGTGATCCCGAAAGAAGATGAAGAGAAACTCGCCCAGCAATTGAAAGAATTCAATTGTGTGCCCGTGTTCTTGAATCCGACGCTGGGTGATACGTTCCATGGGTTTTGCTATGGCACGCTATGGCCGATTTTCCACAATTTGGTTGGCGTGTACGGACGCTTGCCGACCCGGTGGTGGAACCCAAACGAACAGAAAAATGCGTGGTCGTCGTACAAGAATGTGAACCGCATTTTCGTCAACAAGGTCATTGAAGTGTACAACGAAGGCGACCTTGTATGGGTCCACGGGCTCCATTTGCTGGTCGCGCCGTCCTTTTTGTCGCGCCGTTTGCCGAATGTCAACATTGGCTTGTTTCTCCACACGCCATTCCCATCGTCTGAAATCTTCCGCACGCTTTCCGTGCGAGCCGATTTGCTTCGTGGCATTTTGTCAGCGGACCATATTGGCTTCCACTTGTATGAACATGCGCGGCATTTTCTCACAAGTTGTCGACGGATCCTTGGCTTGACCTACAGCGCGCAACCCGGTGGGTACATTGGTATTGAATACAATGGCCGCATGGTCATGCTGACCATCAGCCATATTGGCATCGAGCCGTCGTTTATGGATGCCGTCAACAAGAGCGAACAAGTCGTGAAGGCTTCGCAGGACCGAATGGACCAGTATGTCAACGAGAAGAAGACCGTCATCGTTAGTCTGGATCGCGTTGAGCGTCTCAAAGGCATTTTGCTTAAGCTTGGCGCGATCGAACATTTTGTCGGCCTGTATCCAGAGTACCAAGATAAAATCCAGTTGATTCAAATCGGACTGGTCGATACATCCAACCCGTCGGAGGAAAAGAAGGCGTTGTACACGGAGATCGCCGACTCGGTCAAGCGCATCAATGAACGGTTCCGGACGAGCGGCTCCCAGCCACTGGTGGTGTACGCAGAAGTCGAGAATACGGATATGGCGGCGCGACTTCCACTGTGGAAGCTTGGGGACATCTACTTGACGACAAGCGTCCGCGATGCCATCAATCTCTATCCGTTTGAGTTTGTGTACGCGCATGAAATGTCCAACAGTGCCGGTGTTCTCATCGTCTCGGAATTCTCGGGAAGTAGCCGCGTGCTCACGGGCAGTATCGGTATTAATCCGTGGAAGCGCGAAGAAATCGTCAAGGCATTATTACTGGCATTGACCATGTCGGACGATGAACGCCTGGCGCGGCATCGCAAAGATCTTGAGTACATCCAGCAAAACTCACGGACCAAGTGGGCGGAGCGGATACTTGTCGATTTGAAGCGCACCAAGAAAGGCTCGATGGATGGGGAAACCATGGGCTACGGTCTCGGCTTGGGCTTCCGCAAGCTGGAATTCAACGCTGGCTTCAAGCTGCTGGATACGGAGACAGTCGCCAGAGCGTATCGAACAAGTTTCCGTCGTGTGCTGCTCTTCGACTATGGCAACACACTGACCCAAGAAGAAAGCAAGAACAAGTTTTCCAAGTACCTGAACGGCGCTGAGCTTTCCGCAAACGAAGCGACACTTGTGTCTCGTCCCGAGACCCCTGCGGCGTCGCCGGAGTTGCTCTCGGCCCTTACGTTGCTTTGCGCAGATCCGCGCAATACCGTGTTTGTGTTGAGTGGGAAAGAACGCGGCGACTTGGAAAAGACCCTTGGCTCGGTGAAAGGACTCGGGCTCGCGGCCGAACACGGGTATTTGTACAAGTGGGGTGACGCCAAGGGAGGCGACGGCGAGGGCTTTTGGTTGTGTACAAAAGATAATTTCGACGATTCGTGGAAAGATGTGACCCACTCAGTCATGGATATTTACTCGCAGCGCACCCACGGCACGTACGTGGAACTGAAAGGCAGCTCGATGCTGTGGCAGTATCGAGATGCCGATCCAGAGTTTGGGCAGCTGCAGGCCAAAGAACTCCACGACCAGCTCACGCAAGTGCTGGAGCATTTCCAAGTGGAAGTGCTGACGGGCAGCGACTATTTGGAAGTGCGCCCAGAAGGCGTGGATAAAGGAGTGATCGTGGACCGGATCATGTCGACGTTGGAGTCGTCCAGCTCGGGGTATGTCGACTTTGTGCTGTGTATTGGCGACGATTTGTCGGACGAATTCATGTTCCAGTACTTGGAAGACAAAGGAAACCGCCGCGTCTTCACGGTGACGGTCGGCAAAAAGCCCAGCGCGGCCAAGTACTTTGTCAATGACGTGGACACGGTCATGGAGGTCGTGCATTCGCTGACCAAAGTGTCGACCGCAGCGAACCGCAACTTGTCGCTGAATGATTTGAAACTGCTTGACGGCGGCGCGAACCGACGACAGTCACAGTACGTTTCCCCTCTACTCTGTGATTACGCTGTAGTGGTTGGTTTCTAATATTTTTGCTGTTGTGGTGCTTTTTGTTTTGTTTTGTGATCAGATCCGAGTTTTTAGCAAATTTGCGCGTCCAACCGCCGCCGCCAACCTACGGAAGTGACGTGAGTTTCGAGGTGAACCGACCGGCGCAAACGCCGTTCAACAATTGCTTGACGCCCACGGCGGCGGCCATGTCGAACCGGTTGTCCGATACCAGTGTCGGTGGAGGCGGCCTGGGCCGTGGACTTGGTGGACTGGGCGGCGGACTTGGTGGACTCAGCGGCGGCTTGGCATCCACGGGCATGCGGTCGAAGCACTCGATGTCGATGAGTGCGCTCTCGAGCGTGACCCACTCGTTCCCGACCACGTCTTCCACGTACGAACAATACTTCAACAACATTGGCGAGAGCGAGAACGAAGACGATCCGGGCGGCATTTTCTTTTAGAGAAAAAAAAAAACACGACCTATTTGCACTGCCACAGAATATTCACAGAAGAAAACACAAAAAACAAAAAGGAAAACCAAAAAAAAAGAGAAAAAAAAAGATTATATACGAGAAAAAACACAATTTACGTGGTTTTAACTTTGTTTTTGATGATGGGAATTTATTCCCCACCGCGTGCGACGCGCTGCAGTTCTTTTTTCATGGCGTTGACGTCATCTTCTCCGTCCACGATATCCACGTATTTTTCTTGCGCATCGCTGATTTGGTCGCCAAACGCGTAATCTTTCACGACCGCCATATTCCAATCGACGCTTGTAAACACAAACCCATTCGCCTTGTCGATCACTTGGACCAGTTTTTGTAAACACTCGGCATCTTCGATTTGTAACAAATGAAAATTCACCATACTGAAATCTTCAACCACGTCGATCAGTGCTTCGTTCATGCGACGGAATTTCTCTGCAAGAGCGCGCGGCGCTTGGCGGGCGCCAAGCTGGAAATCATCATCTTCATTTTGGATGGTGGTCGAGTCGTCATCGGTAATTTCCAAATCGGTCGGGTTGTCCAGGCGGTCGAGGAGATACCGTAAATCCAGCACGTCGGTGTAAAACTCCAGGTTGAAGGCAAGTTTGCCGTATTGTTGCATGAGATCGATCTTGGAGAGCACGTTGATGTGGGGAAGCTCCAGACGCACCATCGACGACAGGCTCAGCATCACGACCGAGATGAACTTGGCGCTGTCGGTACAGTGGTGCGCGTCGACCAAGTGGACGACAGAGATCTGGTGGAGCAAGAGTTTAGTTTAGTTTCGTATTTAGTTTAGTATAGGTTGCTGCTGTCGGAAAACACACACATACCCTGTAGTTGAGCTTTTGGATCTTGTGGAGAATATTGTAGACGCTCTGTTCGTGGGTGTACAGCTCCACTTGCCCTGGGAAATCAAAGATGACGTATTTGCCTACGCATGCGCCAATACTTTCATTAGTATATACTGCTACAACAGATAGAAAACACCCACATAGCAAGCCAGAAAACGAACCTTCGAGTTGCTTGAGACGTTCTTCCAGCCAGTCGAAATTGTGGTCGATGTACTCCATGCAGTACACCAGTCCTATAATAGAAGAGCAAACGCGCAGCGCCATGCAGTCAGTTGTCTATGCAACACATGTGTGCTGTATCCTTTGCAAATTGGGGTGAGTCAATGTGGCAACGCACCGCCATTTGGTCCAAGCTCGAGTTCGTCCATGACCGTCTCGAGACACACCATATCCGAAATGTCAATCGCGGCTTCGTACGGCAAGTTCTCGTTCGCTGGGTCCATGTTCACGACCACAGCGTCGCGGCCATTGGCGCGCAAGAACTGCTGCATACCATTGCAGTACGTGGTCTTGCCAGAGCCTGGCGGCCCGAGGATCATCTGCGCGAACGGCATTGGTGTCGCAGGTATTCTTTGACGTTTTGGTTGCTTTTCGAGCGAGTCAAATTGGCCAAGAGTCCATTATTTAAGGTGTATACAGTACTCGAGTAGTGCTTTTTATCCAATCAAATCATACATACACATTGAGCCTCAAATGGCTACAGTACACCGGTTTTGTGACATTCACGATGCTGGAGCTACATTCGTCGGATCGATTCCAAGCTCGCGGATGAACTCGTTCTCCATTTGCTTGAAGAAGTCATCGTCTGCTGGCGCAGCAGTCAATGCATTTGGTCTCCCTTCTGTCGATGATGCAGTCTTTGGTGGACCGCCCATACTTGCCGTTTCGTCACGACCTTGGCGGCCACGATTCGCACCAGGTTCTCCATTTTGCTGCCTCTGTTGCTGCTGCGCGACGGTCTCTCGGGTCGCCTTCATGCGCTCGCTCTCGCGTTTGAAGTACGCTTCCATCGCTTGACGCTCCCCACTTGATGCGCGCGACAACGTGCGAGGGATCTCCATGATATGCAAGTTCCCGATCTGATCGCCGATCGCCACAAGCTGTTGCTTGACGTTTTGGCTGCCACCCGCAACACCCCCACCGCCACCGCTGACAGTCATGCCCGCGCCAGCTGGTGCTCCTCCTCCTGTCTTGGCTCCACCATTGGCTACCAGATTTGCAGCCGCATTGCCAGCTCCTCCACCACCACCGCCCGTGGTGTGTGGACGGAACTCGATCGAGGTGAGCGCGCACGCCGTGATGCCAACCGAGAGACTCGCACGGTGCGACTGGTCCATGAAGTCCCATACCTCAAGCATTCCATCCGCTTTGCCAATGTAAATCACACCAGGTCGAGTGGGCGAAAACGCTGCACAAGTCAGTGCGGACAGCGACAGCGGCGATGCAAAGATCGGCCCGTTCCAATCCGACGCCTTGTGGACTTGGGACACGTTCCACAAGTGGAAATCCGACTCACTTGCCGTGAGTACGATCGACGGGAAGAAAGGCGACACACGAACCGCGATGGTTGAGCGGAAGTGGTCGCGGCAAAGCCATTGCACGTACTCGACGCCATCGTCGCCACTCCCTGCTGCTGCGCTGCTGTCGCCGTCATGGCCGCTGGTCGCACTCGACGACTTGGACGCAGCCGACGTCGACGACGATGACGCTGCGTGGGGACGCCAGTCAGCGTACAAGAACTCGCCTTCTTCGGTCGCACAGTAAAAGCGACTGGACGCCAATGCAGATGACGCCGACGCAGACGAGGACGCGGAGGACGCGCCGTCATCTTTGGGCCGTTCCAGGCAGATGCAACGCAGTCCAAGCTCCCCTGTGGTCTCCACTTTCGTGAGCGAGATGCTGTAAATGGGTGTGAAATGGACCTCAGGGATGGCATCTTTCGATGCCGCTGATTTGTCCATCTTCATGCGTGTGAGACCACGGTATTTGGGGTCTTTGAACCGCAAATCCCAGAAGCAAACTTGGCCATCGCTCGCGATGGTCACAAACTGGTTGACACTTGCGTCCGCGGACGCGACCACGTGACCGCGGTTGTTGACTTCCATCCCCGATGGAAGCCACATGAGATCCGCGACGGGTCGGCGGTGGCTGCTGTCAATGTACGATACATAGAGCGGCTTGACCGGTGGGATTTGCTTGGGTGGATCGTCGTCCGCCGTCTTGGCCGAGCTGCTGCCTCCGCCACTGCTGCTGGACGACGTCTTGCTGGTCGCCTTGCCCTTGGACATGAGATGCTCGGCCTTGGCAAAGTCCCACACCAGCACTTGCCCATTGTATAGCCCACCGGCGACGATATTTGGATGCGTTGGGTTGAATCGCAGCGCCAGCACATCTTGAGGCGCCTCCAGCATCAGCTGCGGGTGGATGAGATCCACAAAATTCCAGATGAGGATATACGAACTGTCGGTCTTGTCCAGCAAATCCAGACGCTTGGAGAAATTCACATTCGCGGCGGCGGCGACCGCGACCACACCGTTCTTTTTCGGGTGCCAGTCGATCGCCGGCAGGGTCTTGTTCTTACTGTACACAAGATCGGTGAAGCTGCGTAGCTCTTTGATGGCGTTTTCATTCTTATTCGCACCGGCGCCGCCGCCACTGGCGCCGTCGTCTTCAAAGAGATTGGCAAACGGGTCCAAAAACACATCCAACGTTTCATTTTGCTGAAGCGCTTCCTCCACGAGTGGCAGCACTTTGTCCAAAAACGCTTGAAGCTTTTCCGAATCCATTTCGTCTTGGCGCTTTTTGGGTTCCATCACGATGGGTTCGTACTGTAGCGCGCTATTGACCGAGCGGAACCAACTGGTCTGGGTCGTGTTGTCCACAAGCTCTGGGATGCCTTGCAGGCCAATGTCTTGCTCCATCCGTGTGAGTTCGTAGTTGGGATCTTTGTGCTGCCGCCACTCGACAAAGCCCACTGATTGATATAGCACCAGGGAAACAAACAGAAGAGGGTTGTCAACACCGACATTATGGGCGATAGCAGGTCGGGACCACAACAACGTACGTTGGTCGGCGTCACGGTCACTGAACTTGTAGTCCGCGTTCAGTTCGTCCGACATCTTAGTCACCGAGATTTTGATCTGCTCTCCATCCAAGCAACAACATGTCAGCAAGGCGACTCATCTTCCAGTAACTACTCTCGCTACTGCAATGCAACGCACCAGCTGCCTCGTGCTGCGGATGCTCAGCGCTTCGACGTCGTCGTGGCTGTCGCGCGTCGTCGTCGAGACCCACGCGCGCGCGACCATCGGCCGGTCTTCGTACACGATCGACGACAAATCGTCGTCGGCGTTGTTGCTGCTGTTTTCCTTTTCTTGTGCGGCGAGCGCCTCCAGTTCGTCGCGCTCGTGTTGCTGGAGGATTTCCATTTGACACTCGTACGCCTTGCGTGTGACACAGAGCAACCAGTTTTCTCCATACACTTCTTTCGGATCGGCCACGATCAAGAGCTCCTCGCCTTGCATTTTCTATCCATCCACATACCTTCATCAGTCTTCACCCATGGGCTACCAACTCCCTACTGCTCTATAAACGCACCGAGATATCGTTGCGGAACTCGTGGAACGGACACATAAAGCCGATTTGGCTGATCTGCGTGAGGATCTCAGCCTTGCTGAACACTTTGTACGGCACGGTCTCCCGTAACCCGCTGCCGGTCTTGAGCGCCAGTGTATCCATCTCCCGCATCGAGATCATCATGGGCCGCGTGCCCTCTGGCGCGGGCTGCTTCTCGCTCGCTCCCATCCTCGTATAATGCACTGCTCCTCAAGAGGACGTGCTTCGTTGGGTCAGAAAATGGAAGAGCAACAAAATATATTTGATACCTCACGACCTTTCGTGGAAAATTGTCATGGATCCAAGGAACAAAATCAGAAAAAATCTCATCGAAAATGTTTCCTAAATTTTACTAATCGCGGTGCTGATTTTACAATATACTATCCCCCTCGCTTTCTCTCCATCTTCTGTATCGTCCTCCGCAGCTCAAAAGCTTTCAAGCCAATCTGTGTTTCCGGCGTACTTCTCTAGCTCAGGCATCTCAGTCGCAGCGGCCATATTGTCGTCGTACAGTTTCTGAAGCTGCTCGGCCTGGACGCTTGGCTGGGTCTTGGACGCCAAGATGACCCAATCAATCGAGTTGAACCACGGATGCGCGCGCAACACGGAGCCGCCTTTCTTGATATCCGCGATGCCTTGGCCACCGAGTCGTGACTCGGCGATCGGGTTGAGCAGTTCTCTCAAAAGGTCTTTGACTTCAGGAGACAAGTCGTCTCGCAAGTACTCCAGGCTGCCGCCGTGGTGGCGTCCGATCTTGGAGTACACCGCCATGGCCACGTCTTTTTCATTGAGTCCTTCGTCGTCTTTGACCGCAAACGGCGTCTGCCCGTTCAAGAGCTCATAGATGAGAATGCCCAGTGCCCAGATATCGGCACACGCGGTGTGGCCACGCGCCGAGACCATCTCGGGCGCCATGTACTCGGGCGTGCCGCAGATCGTGTACGTTCGCATCTCATCTGGAAGCTTCTTCATGTGTCTATAGTATAGCAAGCAGTACAAGACACAGCCGTTCAAATACGTATCCCCATAGTCTAGGAAAAGGAAGAGAAAAGGAACGAGAACCCTTACCGGAAGTCATGGAGTTGCAAGAACCCTTTCGTGTCGACCATGATATTGTCGCTGCTCAAGTTGCGGTACGCGTACCCGGCGTTGTGGATATACTCGAGCATCAAAAGACACTGCGCGGCGTAGATTTTGGCCGTGGCTTCACTGAACTTGGCATTTTTTTCTTCCGCCAAAAGACTCGAGAGTTCAGTGACCATGGCCGATTCAAATGAAATGTACAGCGCCTTGTCGTCTTTCCACGTGGTCATCATCTCTGGGATCAGCGGCGTATCCAGTCGCACGGTGCGGTGGACCGTCAAGTACTTGGTGACTTCATCGATCTTGCGTTCTTTTTTCACTTGCCGCAACGCAAACACATTGACCGTGTAAAACCGCTGCGGTTCACTCACGCCTTGGTAGATCGCCAAGTACCCTGTATCAGTGGTTTGCGCGACCATACGAAACTTCATATCGTACGGACGCAGCGGCCCCGTGACGGTCGAGTGGCGGCGCACACTTGGACTGTAAATCAAGTTCTTGACCGCGGTCTCGAAATTGTGGCGCGCTTCTCGCTGCTGCCGGTCGGCTTCGATCATATCCTGCAGCGAGCCAAGCACTTCTTCAAACTCTCGGCGGCCCACTTGCAGTAGCTTGGTGCGGCCCACCGAGATGACATTTGCAGCACGTGGCGCGTCGTTCAGCAAGGCGCGTTCGCCAAAGTATTGGTTTTTTTTCAAGCGCAGCACTTCGCGGCTGATTTTCTTTTTGGTTTCTTTGTCTTCTTCCCAAATCGTACAAATCACTGCGCCTTCTTGGATCACGTAGAACGTATTGCCCACGTCTCCCTGGTTGATAATGTAGTCGCCGTCTTGGAAAGTGACTTCGGACAAGTTGTTGGCGAGCCGTTCTAGCTGCGACTGCGTGAGCGTCTTGAGCACGTCAACTTTCTTGAGCGTTTGCACGAGCACCGAGGTCGGCGCCTTGATGAACACGCGGCGGAACGCGCGGCAGTCGATGCCCCACAGCACACCAGGCGACAATGCGATCACGGACGACGACCGCGGCGCGTTATGCATCAGCGCGAGCTCGCCAAAAGACGCGTACTGGTTTTCCTTTTGCTGCTTTTCCATGTACGTGTGGACCACGCTTTCTTTCGCGCCACCCTCATCTTCATCGCTTCGCACGGTCACTTGGAAGCTTCCAGATTCCACAATGTAAAACTTGTCGCCTGGGTCGCCTTGCTTGATCACGATATCGCTGGACTTGACTTCGATCCGCTCCATGACGGCGTAAATGTCTTCTTTTTGGATATGCGTGAGCTGCCGGAAAAGCCAATTATCTTTGGTGATTTTATGGATCATGGCCATTTGGTCGGGCGTCTTGGCCACAATATGGTCGCCCACGCGGTACGCCAAGTCCTCTTCTTTGACCAGCTGCGCCATATCTTTGCGCATTTGGGCTCGGCGTTTTTCTTTCGACATGCCGCGACGCACAGGACGCAGTTGCTTGTCCAGCGCCTTCTCGCTTTGCTGCCGTGGGTCTCGCTTGGGCGGCAACGCAGCGCCAGAGAACTTGAAATGGACACAAATGATCGTAATGTCATCGGTCCGCAACTCGTACGTGAGCCACAGGCGGTACGATTCCGCGACCACTTTTTGGCAGGCCTCTAGCGGGTCATCGTACTGGTTCACCATATCCACGACCGCTTGACTGGTGAGAAATTCAAACACGCCGTCACTGGCGATGACCACAAACTTATCGTCCTCGGTGAGCTGCAGTGACGTGATCTCGGGCACGGCGATCACGCCAAGCGTCTCGGCGATCTCGTCGCCGATGCTTCGCGTAAATGCGGTGCCAGGGAACGCGCCGTACGGAGACCAAATGCGAGGCGGGTCGCCGTCTTCGTCCACGGCGTCGTTCAGATTCGCGGCCCAGTTGTCGTGGACAGGCGCGATGCCTTCAAGCTGGTCCATCGTGAGCACGCGTGCGCCGCTGCGCTTGACGCGCTCTCGCTCATCCGATCGGTACGGCGTCTGGTCCACGCTTAGCGGCTGCGCAGTGAGTTTGCCGTCGCTCATGGTCGCGATCACTGCGCGGGAGTCGCCGACGTTTGCGATGTGGATGGTCTCGCCATCGAGAAACATGCAAATCGCTGTGGTGCCGCTGAGCGAGTCGTCGATGCGGGACGCGTGGAGCTTGGCATTGGTATCTTCAAACGACTTGGAGTAGGCCTCCAAGAAGGAACAGTACTTTTTATCCAAGATCTTGACGAGCCGCTCGGGACATTCTTTTTTGGCAAACATGGAACACAAGTCGCCGGTCGTGCCGTGGCCGTCGTACACGCCAAAGTACATTTTACTATCGTCGCCGTTGAACGAAGGGATCACAGTGTAGGTATCCTGGTTGGGCTTGTCCAGCGCGTCCGGGTAGTACCCGCGCTGCGAGACAAAGGCGTAGTGGATGCTCAGCCGGTCCGTGATCTTGTTGGTCACGGCCTTGGGCGAGCACACTATGCGGCTGTTGATCTGGTCTTTTGTCAGCGGCGACCTTGTGGAGCCTTTGGTGCCATTTCCGCCTGGCCCAAGCGGTGCCACTTTCGCTTCGCCTCCGGATTCGCCGGAGCGCTGCAATAACGAAGCGCCGCAACCCATTTCGTTTTGTTTTGCTTTGCTTGTTCACGCTATGACGAGGTCTTGGTGCTGTCAGTTAGTTGCCGAGTACTTCGAAGTAGTCGTTTCCTGTTAGCCACAGAGGCTGCAGCAACACAGAACGCCAGCAAGAAAAATGCACAGCAAGCAACCAGGCAATGGCGGCGTCTGCTCACTTTGTGGGTGGGCTGGGCTGGAAAATTGGGGCTTTCTCTGACGGCGTCGTTTCGCGACCTTGGGCAGTTCGTTTGGCAGTTATAGTTTCACCAAGTGTACGAACGAATGAACTGCATTATATCCACTCCATCTATTATTATATCCGTAGGGCTCATCCCGCGTGGCTACTACTGTACATGCATATGCACAAACCCACGCCTTGCGAGTGCTGCTGTCTCATGTTCATTCCCTTTCCCCTTTTTTCGTTTTTTCTTGTCCTTGCTTTTTTGTTAAACCTACTACTACGTCGTGTGTCCTCACGGTTTATTATCATCACCCAACTGGCGACGTTGCTCCCCATGAGCGCCACCGCCAGCATCGTTGTCCACGTGGTCCTCCGACTCTTTCTCTTCCAAACGAGCGGCCTCGGCTTGCTCTTCCTCGCCTAGCAGCACGGTCTCCTCCAGAATGAACCGCTCGGTGGCTCCCTTGGTCATGCGCACGACCGCGTGGGGGCTGTAGATTTCCTTGTTGTTGAACCACTTGCAGCTCACGTACTGGACTTTGCACTTGTTGTAATGGATCATCTTGCCCACCGTCTTGTCTTCGCCATAGTCGAGTCCGTCCAACCGCACAAAAACCGGGTTATCCAGGATACATTGAAGCAGTTTGTTGCCTAAGAAATACGAGCCGCCCGTGGCAAACACGTACGAATTCGAGTTGGTCACGTCGCCAATGTTGACATGCATATCGCCCGCGTAGCAATTCGCCAAGTCTTTGCATTGCTTCAAGCATGCGTAATAGTGGGGCCAGTACACGATCGCTTCATCGTCTTGCTTGAAAAAATGGTACTGGGCACCGGAAACGTGGACGTGGTTCATGATCGTGATGGTCTTGTTGTGTAAGTTCAAGTAGCTGTCCACGCCCGCGTGGCGCACGACCGACAGCGTCTCGTCCAGGATTTGTGGGATCTCCACGTCGTCATGCGCGAACAGAACTGTGTGGGGACTCGCGATGAAACCGATAAAGTCCCAGTTGGTTTTGCGGCACACAAAGATGACGCGCTTGGTCTGCTCGATCAGAGACTGTGTGAACTTGGCACTGAGCGACGCTTCCCGCGTTGGCAGCACTTCCGCCAAAAAGCCGAGCCGCACGTGGAAAAAAAACACCAGCACTTGCGCATAGTAGCCGGAAATGAAAGCGCCGACGATGAGACACGCGATGAGGCGCCGCGGACTCCACACCCATAGCCACGCCCATAACCTCGACCACATCAGTCTCCACTTGGATGAGCCGTACATTGGCGGACGGCTCGGGAAACACGTAATTCCGGTGCTTGGACTGGAGTGAATCTTCTTTTCCTCATAGTCTGCGAAGAAAAGATGGCTGTCATCATCCACCGACATGGAGCCACCGCGCGAGTGCGAGGCCTTGCGCTGGAACGTAGGCAGATCCGATTCGTCACGACTCATGTAGCGCACATGCCGACCTCCATCGCGACCAACCATGACGCCCTGTGAGCCTGCCATCAATTCCCTGGCCCACGCAGCTTTTCCTCCGCTTGCCCCGTTCGCTCGTGGCGTCAGCTGGTCTTATCTGTCAAAATTGCAAACAGGTACTGATCTTAGATAACACAACCCCATTTTAGTGACATCCTGTCAATAGCGTCATTCTGGTTTGGAACAACTTCAGTGAGCATACAAATATAAACTCAATGACCCTCACGTTTATGACCTCTGTCACAAAAAGCAAAACCTCCATTGACAAACTATACACGGTTCTAATTGGCGTAAACAAATTTATTTATAGCCAATGCTATCGTGTCGTCGTTTGTGTGCCTCCTCAGGATACTTGAAGTACCAATTCAAACTCGTCAGGGCGGGGAAATGGCACCACCAAAGGAAACGAACATGGATACGCCCGCGTGTATGAGAACCACACAGTGGGAAGATGTGGAAGAAGACATCGAGAAGAAGCGCCATGTCAAGGACCCCTTCCGAGAGGCCTATGTTGCTCTTGTAGCTGCGCCGTTCGATGCGTTTCTTGCGAATGAGAGAAGCCGAGCAACGGCGCGGACTCTTCAAGAGCAAGATGGGCTTGGAAGTAGTGGCGACGATGACCGATGGGACCGTGCAGAGCTCCAACAAGGTGCCAACACAACGGGAATTGAGTAAAATGAGGTATTTCTGATCACGATGGTGCCACTTATGTAGAGATTTCGGCGCGTTCGCAACAAGTGCACGTTCGACTCGGTAAGTCCATTGTATTCGCTCCGCTTGAACCACGAGGGAAAGATAGCGACTGAAACAACCGTGCGCAGAGATTCTCCGGCGTCAAGTGCAGTGTCTTGTCGACGAAAGCTCTGCCGTACGTGATGTGTCATTTTGTGCGGCTGCCATACCAAACGGAATTGTATCGTTGTTCTCACCTTTTTTTGTTTAATGGCGGCAGGTGCTTGACGCAGCCACCCTAACAATCAAGACTGAACCGCAAACGAGTGCGTACGCATTCTATGCTCCTGTGTGCCAAATCGAAACCACTGGGCTGACGCAATTTGTTGCTTCTAGGAAAACGAGCTCAACCAACTCAAGAAGCAACAATTGACGCTGCTGATGCAGACGATGGCATCACAGTCCTGGAGACGCTACTGGAACGAGTCGCGTTGTATGAAAGGTGTCAAGATGCTGACGTTGCTCATTGTTTTGCGCTATAAGTGTTGGCTGACATTGGATGGTTGCCATTACTTCATAGCGGCGAGCTAACTGACCGAGATATTCAAAAGTCGTGGGGAAGACAGAAATGCAACTGCACGTCGCATGAAGTGAGCGGAGCAGATGTCAAGAGACGAAGTGTGCGCGATCTTCTGGAAGAAACGTACCAAGGCCATCGTGAAAAGAGACGTTCGTACTTTGGACCAACGATCGCATCTGCAAGCCCGGAAGATGGAGAAACATCAGCCTACCGCACGACCACGGATCCCAATCAAATGACCCAGTTCCGTACGTGTCTGACTGAGTTTATTTGAGGCGTCTCTCGGTGTGTTGATCTCTCGAGCACCACACACAACACAGTTGAAGAATGCAAGAGGTCCATCAAGCCTTTTTTCTTGGAAGACTTCATTCAGCTTGACCACGAGCAGTCTCAGTGCGATGAAGTTTCCCCGTCACAACGTTTGTTCTACTACTCTATCCACATGCATACTGCCACTGCTCCCGCTGACGCTTGACAGACCAATCAGCAGAATCCACCGATGGGCAATGGAGCCATTCACAGGTAGTTTCCAATAAGGACATGTCCGCATCTCCACACAACGTGCACGCTTCTCCTGACACCGACATCATCATGAGTGAGGGCGAGGACGATATTGACGACCTTTCCCTTGCCGATGACGACGACGAGTCGAACCCCCTCGACCCAGAAATGACCACCGAGTCGGAATGCACATCGAACGATGGCACCGCGAGCCGCCATGAGACTGTCTCATTCTCTTTGAAGTCGCTGCGAGGCCGGCGAGACTCTCTTCACAAAGAATCACTTCGGATCGAGTCCGAACGTCGAAGGTGAGACCAGTTTCTTGCCACTGGACAAGAAATCAAGTCCGCTCACTCGTTGGTGTTTGTAGGTCTCGAGACTTCCAGGTGCTTACTCCCCTGCTTCCTTAATTCCACTGTTTGCACCTCAGTGCACCAGCCATACTGACAGTTTCGGTGGATTTTTAGACACGCACGTCGAGAGTGAGTACGTCGTTGAAGTCGGTGCAGGTCTCCACATCCAGAACGAAGAAACCAGCACAACTACTAGCCCCTTACAAGAACTGGAACAGTCTTTCAACAAGCATCATCGACACAAGCGTTAACTTGCTCGAATTGCGAGAAACATTGGCACAAAACGTTTCAAGCACCACCATGGTGGTTCTGACCGAACCACAGCACGACAGCCCGGTTTCCCATATTCGCATCGAACCAGTCAATCAAGAAGAAGTGTCTCCCTGTGGCGTCAATAGTAGCATCGTGGCGCATCAGGAGACACCATGTCAGCCCAAGCGTCAGCAGCACGATCTCGCCACGACAAGCCAAGCCAAGCGGCAGCGTGTGGATACTGCCCCGAAAGTGCATCGCCCGTTGACGTTGCGTATGATGGTCAAGTCGATCCAAGACGCCTTCTGTCGTATCGCCGAGACGTCATGTGTGAGGTAGGATGCAATGCATGGTCGACTGCATTTCGTAGACACGGATACTAGTACTAGTACCAACTCGCTTGTGGCGGCATGCACCATGGAACAGCTACTTCAGCACACTGACACGGGCAAACTTGTCGGGAGGGAAACCACAACGGTACGTGGGACGGATATCTTTTTTGATAAGATCGCCATATATATAGGGCGAGTTGATGACGTCTTTTGCTCTGCCAGGGCATTCGTTGCGTTGGTATTTTCAGCCTCACTGGTGAACTCCACTCGACCCGATCCTGGGGACAAGGTACTGCTGCTCTGTCTGAGTTGTGTGGATATACTGTAGCAACAATGTGGCCAAGGTAGCTAACTCCATCGCAATGCAACCTTTGTAGATCCATCGCGTGTCTCTTCAATCGGCTGAAGAAGGCACAGACATCAAGATTATCTGTCAGGCCAAGTCGGTTTGATCCAGGCATTGAAGTGGTACGCCGGTGGATCCGCTGGATCACACCGTCCACCATACCTACACCTGTTTCAGATATCAGGACCGTTACGGGTTAGGTTAAAGTGATATTGACTGTGAGATATTTTAATATATTAAAATAGGGAGTTTTTGAACCCAAAATACATAAAATAAATAAGGTGAATAGGGGAAGCGGACGATTTGTCCGCTCCAATTTGAACCCAACGATGTGATCGAATGATCGTTTCGAGCTCAGACCCAAGCGCTCCAATCCAATCGAGCGGATCACCACCACAAAGGATTCTGACTCCAACCCGACAGGTCGCCACCCTCTCAGTCTTGCAGTTTCCCAGTCTTTGACATCACTACGATGGCGACGGAGACGCCTGGCATGCGCTTGAAGGCGCTCAAGACGGCGGTTTCTCGTCGCGGGTCCTCGCTCAATGCGTCCCTGGAAGCCAAAGAAGTGCGTGTGCAACTGGACGGCGCGTTTGAAAAAGACAATGGGTACTCGTACGACTACGTCTTTGTGTTCAAAGTCCACGACGAAAGCGTCGAGCTCAAGCCGATGCAGAAGGAGTTCTCCATGCGCAACATCTTGCAGCGGCTCGCGCGCGGCGGCATTGAGACCAAGATGTTCTACTCGGTGGACCGCGACTTGGTGTTCTGCAAGCTGCGCGCGTCGGTGGAGCGCCTCGGCAAGGAGGCCGACCGCATCGACTACCGCGTCGAGTTTGATCCCGTGGAGATCCAGAAAATCGCCGAAGCCGGGTACCCAGAGCAGAATATTGCACCCATTTCCATCCAAGATGACTTGCGCATCTCCAAACGAGGCCCGTTCCAGAACTTGTTTGCCAAGTACGACGTGGAGCCACGTTTGCAGCCAGCGTACAAGAAGTACGGCCACAAGCGCATCCCGTTCCGTGGCATTGACCGCATCAAGCTGCTGTTGAACGTGGTCAAGTCGCATCTTGGCGACGGCGGCTGCGCGCTCAACGTGGACAAGCTGCTCAAGAGCGACTGCCTCGTGGCCGCGTTCCCGCTCCACGACCACGAAGAGCTCGTCGACTTGAAGAGCAAGTGGTTCTCGTGGAAGTTTGCGCCCTGGGGCCAGCCGCTTGCGACCATCAAGGACTACTTTGGTGAGAAAGTGGGCCTCTACTTTGCCTGGCTGGGCCACTATACCACGTGGCTCATCGCGCCGTCGCTCGTGGGCATCTTGCTGTTCATCGACGTCATGCTCCAAGGCACCGCGGACGCCTCGCTTGTGCCGTACTTTGGTCTCTTCATGGCGCTCTGGGCGACTTTCTACTACGAATACTGGAAGCGGTACAACTCAGTGCTCGCGCTGGAGTGGGGCATGGCCAATTTTGAAGACGAAGAGACCGAACGACCCGAATTTGTCGGCGAAGAGATCATTTCGCCAGTCGACGGCTCCCGCATCCGCTATTTCAGCCCGCAATCGCGGTTCCGCCGCATCATGGGCTCCATCGTACGTAATTATAACATCCTCTCCACATGGTCTCTCCTTATCTGATTATTCCCTATTCTGAATTTCTATTCTTGTAGCTCTTCATCTTTGTATTGATCATCGTGGTGATTGGTGTCGTGGGGGCCATTTTCTTGTTCCGCTGGGCGGCGACCAATGAAAAAGGCACGTGGTATGATTTTTTCACGATCAATGGCAAAAACTTGGGTGGCCCAGCGGCGTCGACCATCAACGCCATCCAGATCATGGTTATGAACAATATTTACAGCGGTGTGGCCATGCGGCTCAATAATTTTGAAAACCACCGCACGGATACCGAGTTTGAAGACCATTTGATCGGGAAAACGTTCTTGTTCCAGTTTGTGAACTCGTATTTCAGTTTGTTTTACGTGGCCTTTGGCAAAACCACGCTGGAAGGCGCTGGTTCGTGCAAAACGGGCTGCATGGACGAACTGATGATGGGGCTGGGCATCATTTTCGGCTTGCGACTCACGAGTGGCAACTTTTTTGAAGTCGGGTTGCCCTGGATCAAGCAAAAGCTCACGAACCGCAAGGCCTCTGGCAGAAGCAGCAGCAGTGGCGAGCTCACGAAGAACGCCGTGCGTCGCGAGCCGTCGGATATTGAACACCAGATGAAGCTGGACGTGTACGACCAAAAGGGAACGTTTGACGACTACAACGAGATGATCATCCAGTTTGGGTACGTCACGCTTTTTGTCGTGAGCTTCCCACTGGCGCCGGCGCTCGCGCTGCTGAACAACTACTTTGAGATCCGCATCGACGCCCACAAATTGGTCAACGCGACGCGGCGCCCAGACCCTCGTGGCGCTCAAGATATCGGCACGTGGGGCACGATCATTGAACTGATGTCGACGATCTCGGTGGTCACCAACGTCGCGCTGGTGTGCTTCACGTCGGTGCGCGTCACGCAGTCGCTGACGCCCGTGGAGCGTTTGTGGCTCTTTGTCGGTGTCGAACATGCGCTGATCTTTGTCAAGTACTTGCTCCAAATGCTCGTGGACGACGAGCCCCACGAGGTCGTGTTGCAGAAGCAGCGCACGCAGTTTGTGGTTGACAAAATTGTGAACTTGATCGCCGATGATGATGACGCCGCGCTGGCCAAGGGCAACCAAGTGCGCGTGGATCTCACCGTGTTTGACGAAGATGTGTAAACGAGCGTACGTCAACCAGAACGAAAGAACCGTAGTCCAGAGCAGAAGCGGGTGCTTGGAGCAACTACAGGATTGCCTTGGTTGGTTCTTACCACGATATCCACATTAAAAAAAAGAATACATATTACTTCTATCTCCTCCTCCTACTATTGTACTGCTATTGTACTACCCTATGGAACACCACTATACATGAAGGCAAAATTGTCGTCTATAACACATCCGATTCTATCGTAATTTCACTCTAATGCAGCCACGCCGAGAGCGATGCGACCACTTGGAAGGGCTCACCGTCCAGCAGCTCATTCATATCGTCCAGGGGGATGCCCCCTTCGCCATTCCCACCACCACACCCACTGGCGGCTATGGCTGCATCGCCATCGCCATCGTCGTGTAGCAGCTGCAGTTGCAGTCGCACGGCGCGGTGCAACTCGGTCGCGGCTTGGCGAGAGATCATGACCAGTGGGATCGCGACACTCGCACCAACCGCGGCGTCGTCATCCGTGATCACGTACCGAGGCGGATCCCTCATAGGAACAGACATAGCAGTCTGCTGCTGTTCTTGCTCTTGCTGTTGTAGCGTGGTGAGCTTCTTGTTGATGATAATGATGCCCAGCCCACCGGCTTGCTGCACGTTAAGCGCTTTCTCCGCAAACGAACACTGGCCGCCGCGGGTCGCAAACACGATCTTGCCAGCGACTTGCAGTTCCATCTCCGTGTCCACCAATGGTTCGCAGGCGTCGCCGATTTGTTTATTGAACAGCAAGAGAGGCGCCTCCACGTGGCCCACACGGCCAAGTTGAAAGCCAAAAGTCGCCGGCGCCGCCACGACGGTCTGGATGTGGGCGTCGCCGACTCGCACCGAGACGCCGACGGGTCGAAACGTCAGCGTCGTCGGGATCGTCTTGGCATTGGTCTTGGTCTTGGCTTTGGTCTTGCGTGAGGGCGGTTGCTGCTGTTGCTCTTGTTGTTGCTCTTGCTCTTGTTGCTGTTGTTGATTGTGATGGTGGTGGTGGTCGCGGCGTTTGGCTTGCTGGGCCAGCACGTTGCCATTCTCACACGCCAGCGTTTGTTGCAACTCGCTGTTTTTGTGGCTCGGATCGCGTTCAAAGAGCCTCGCATCCACCAGCAAAATGTGGCCTTCGGTGCTGAACACAACCTCGGACGACTTGAGAGCCCGTGAGAAACGGGGTTTTGTACGGACGGTCGCCGTCGCCAGCGTCACATTCCCAAGACCAGCAGACGACAGCGAGCCATTCAAACAACAACCAGTGGCCTCGACCACAGTATCCAATCCCAATCCCAATTCTACGGCAGCCAGCGAGCTGTGGTTGCTGGTGCTATCACCTCCGCGCGATGGCAACGCCATTGGCGGCACGATGATATCTGGGTCGTCACGGAAGAGCAAGTACAAATACTTGACGGTCTCCGATAAAAAGTAGCTGTCCATGCGGTCTTCCACGGCCAACGTATGGATATCTCCCACGGCCGCGTACCCACAGGGAACACGCGAGACGCGTTCAATGTCTTCCAGCAATTTACGCCCAATCTTGAGGTATTTATGGTCCCGAGTGGCTTGGTACAAATGGTACGTGGACTCGATCAGCTCCGGTCGCAACGGCGACGTGCGCGCCCAGCTGATCACGCCGCCGTCTTTGCCCAAGTCAAAGATCTCGGGCATCGCGCTGAACTTGTTCCACAGCAAAAACAGCTTGTCGTAGCTGCGCATGGCGCTCGAGACTTCGCCTGCGAGCACTTGGAGGCCGGGCCAGAAGGCCTGCAGCGCCGAGACCCGCTGCGAGCGCACAGCGCGACGGCCGTGGTGCATGTCCACTTCAATATGGAAGTCGTCGTGGTTCATGTGGGTCTCCACGGCGCTGTAGCTCATGTTGAACATCTCAAGCCACATCGAGTTGCCACTGACCAAATGGTATTTCAGTAAATACTCAAAATACGAATCCAACCCTGCGCCGATGCCGACATGCGACGTGAGCCATTCGCCCGAGTTCACGTCAATCGACGAGCCCAACAAGTTCAATTCCGAGCGTCGAAGCCACAACGCGACCACGGCATTTCGCGCTTTTTCTTCAAAAATGGGCAAATTCGAAAGCCGCGACAAGTACGCGAATTCCACAAGCAACGAGCCCGCAGCGGCTGGACAAGTCATCACGGGTGTATCCTGGATCACACCGCGCTTCAAATTGATGCGATGCACTGGGATTTGAGTCGGTGTGTCGAACGCTGGAAGAAGCCGCTGGCCGAGATCAACCGCGAGGGCTAGCAGTTCGCCGTCGTATTCTTCTTCCGTGAGCACGCCCAAGTGCGCAGGCGACGCGATGAGATGCGCGGACAGCAGCCCGCCGATGACGCGGATCGTGGACTCAAAGACCGACACTGTGACGTCGCGATCAAAGTGGACCGTCTCAATGACCAGCTCCACGGCGCGCTTGAATTCGTCGCGGTCGCCCAGCACGGCGAGCATGTCGAGCGAGTCCACGAGCGTGAGCGCGTACCCGCCGAGCACGTCGTCCAAATCGCCACGCTCGCGACGGTCCCATCGCCTACCTTCACACGAAAGCGGCTTGAGCTCGTCCCACGGGAACGCGTGGTCCATGTAGTTGTTGTACCCATGGTAAAACATCTCGCGCGCGCGCTCGCGGAGGTGTTTCATCTCGGTAGCATGCATGCGCGCGTCCACGACACGTGGCGTGGAGATGCATACAAGCGCAAGTAGTGTCACGAGTGCTACTACGACTGTCCACTGCGATGATCTCCGTCTTGGTGTTATTGCGTTATGGCGACGATGGCGAGGCAGCGGCGAGTACTCCTGCTGGCGGCATGGCTTCATTGTCGTGAAGCGTGGGAAGATGAACACCACTTGATATGTACAGATGGACAGTGGAGAGAGAGAGGAAGCGAGTGAGATACAGTAGATGGATGGGCGTTGACCGCGCAAGGAAGGGAGTCCCGCTTCGATTCGCGTCGCTGCTTTTCACTCTCTCTTCCTCCGTTTGCCACTGTGAGCTCTTGTTCAGTTTCGAAGTGTCAACACGAAAATTAAACCTATTTCATATAGGTTTGTTAAACAAGAGAGTTGAATAGAGTGGACCACCCCACAATCCAACCGAGCGGTACTATAATAGGTTGTCCTTGCCATGATCTTCATCAAAAAGCAAGCAACCAGGGAGCACGCAAAAATGCTCCGACGAAAGCCAACGCGTGTGGAGGACCGCGCTGACGTCGCGGAGGAGTACGAGCTGTATCATCAAGAGAAGCAGCAAAGGCAACAACAACAAGAGCAATCCGACAGAGGCGGTGGTGCTTCTGATGCGTACAATGAAGCAGCGCCCAACGCAGCAGCAGCAGCGCAAGCGCAGACCCTCCGACTGCAGACGCGAGCAAGAATCGGACTCGGTTTCGGCGCAAAATGAGCTTTAGTTTGGGTTAATATATAATGGAACGTGCGTACGATGGGCGTTATTGATACAGTATCTGCTGTGTGTCTGGGTGTATTGGAAGTGCAAGTATGTTTGCGTTCTTAGAATAGTTTCTTTTGGATAATGACGGTCGCGCTTCCCCAACTCATGGGAAACTTTTGCTCCAGCACGGTCTTCCATTTCTTGGATGGGAGCGGTTTAGTGACACCGACAAAGTAGGCGCCGTCGGGCACTTGATCTGTTGTCAAAGAAGAAAACCCACTGCTGTGAGCTACACTTTCTGCAAAAAGTCGATAACAGGAAATAGGTTCACACGATCCGCCTCACCAGCAGCAGTCGAAATTGCTTGGAGCAACTGTCTCCAATCAAAGAATGAAAACCAAATACACCTGAGCATGGGGCGCCACTCCGCAATTAATAACTGCATGATGAACTCACACTGTCACTGAAGCACGTGGCGTTGCAAAACAGCAGCGTCGCATCGCGCCACACCTCTGGCATCTTGGTAACATCGCCATTCGCAAACCCGACGTCCATGTCGGCTTTGACCACTGGCAGCGAGTCCAAGATCTTGTAGCGCCAGTGGTCAAGCGCCTTGAGCGCCATCGCGTGGAGACCGTCGAGCACTTCAATTCCGCAACACTTGGAAAAGTCATGGAGAAGCGCTGCGGCCAACACCTGAACAAACACTCAAGTCCATCCTTTTCTATCAGAGAGCTCGTAACAGAGGATCATAGTTACGTACGACTTTGCCACAACCCGATCCGATATCATAAAAGTTGCCGCCACGATCCAGCAAGACGCCAAATTGCGACCGCATCTACAGTACGATGACGCCACAGACCGCCCAAAGTGAGAGCCACCTCACTCTCTCTATGTGTATATATATTTGCTCGGCTTTTGTTCATCGTCACGTACCAGTTGAAAGATATCGCGCACAGTTTCAAAGGGGATTTCGCCGTAGACAAGCGACCGGTTGGCCAATTCTTTGGCTTCCCGCTCCAGCCGCGACACGCGCTTGGCCTCGGTCTCTGGGAACGCTTCAAACATTTGAGTGTGCAGATCAAGCGCATTTTCAACTTGTAGCGCGCGGTGTATGTTAGTGAGCAACCAGCCACAGGCCCCTCAGATGCTGACTGGCAGCACTTACTGATCGTTAGCGACTCGGATACGACCGCGACCGCGGGTTTTTCATCCTCTTCGTCGTCACCTGCAACATCCACGCGCTTCTCTGCTTGAACACTGGGACGCTGCGTTCCTCCTCCATTCTCTGGCAGCCCCGATGCAAGTGCACGTGTGGACGAATCCATTGTTGCCATCTAGTAAGAAGAGCAGGCGAGTGACCACTTCAACCAACCTGCCAAATTCGGTGGCATTAGTCGCAAACCATCATCGGTGGTGTGTATGGTGCCCTATTCAGCCACCATCTTTCATTCTCTCAGTTGAAGTGTCGCACACAAACATTCCGATGATCTGACCTCTTTAGTAGCCCCTTGTATTGATTTGAACTTGGGATCTTCTTCGTCTTCCAGATTCCAATTTCCCACGCGACGAGGAAGAAGAAGCTCAAAGCCTAAAGAGCAACTGAAAAATGTTTCGCCCTTTGTTGTTCCTGAGCGCACTTGTGGCGCTTGCGCTGCAGTCGCAAACGGACGCGCGCGTGCTGCGCGTGCCGGTGAAGAAAGTGCCAAACGACCAGTTTGTGACGTCGCTGCTCACCAATCTCCACGCCTACGAACGCCCCGACGTTTGGCAAGCCAAGTTCCCATCGCTCGCAGACAAAGCCAGTAATAACAACAACGTCAAGGACCATTCAAACGTCGTGATCCGAAACTTCCAGAACGCGCAGTACTATGGCGAAGTTGAGATCGGCACGCCAGGGCAGACCTTTGCGGTCATCTTCGACACTGGGTCAAGCAACCTGTGGGTGCCGAACCGCAAGTTTGGTGTGCACCACGTCTATGACCACACCAAGTCTTCTTCGTACAAGGCGAATGGCACCGAGTTCAACATCATGTACGGCAGTGGGCCCGTCTCTGGGTTTTTGTCACAAGATCTTGTCAAAGTCGGCGCGCTGTCGATCAAAGACCAGTTTTTCGCCGAAGTCAATGTCACCAAAGGGCTCGGACCCGCGTACTATTTGGGTAAATTCGACGGTATCTTTGGGCTGGCGTTTGATACGATCAGCGTGGACCACTTGAAGACCCCGTTCCACCACCTTGTCGAGGATGGCGTGCTGGATGAGCCGGTGTTTGCGTTCTACTTGGCCAACCAAAAGGACGGCGAGCTCACGTTTGGCGGCGTGGACAAGAGCCATTTCCAAGGCGACTTGTCGTACGTGGACGTGACCAGCCAGACCTACTGGTCCATCGCGCTGGATTCAATCGAGTCGGGCGACACGAAGCTGACCGACGTCCACAAGGCCATCGTGGATTCGGGCACATCGCTGATCGCCGGCCCAAAAGACCAAGTCGCGGCGCTTGCACAAGTCGTGGGCGCCCACAAGTTTATCATGGGCGAGTACTTGATCAGCTGCACGACACCGGCGCCAGATATTTCGTTTGTGATCAACGGCAAGTCGTACACGCTCACGAGAGACGAGTACGTGATCAAGAGCGGACCGATCTGTCTGTTTGCGTTCATGGGCATTGACATCCCAGCGCCCGCCGGTCCGTTGTGGATCCTTGGCGATGTGTTCATGCGCAAGTACTACACGGTCTTTGACTGGGGCACCGCCACGAGGAAGCCGCGCGTCGGCTTTGCGCTTGCTGCCTAAGCATCATCAGCAGCGTGAGCCTTCGCTGTCTCCTTCACTGAACTGCTGACTACGAGCGAGTTTCACTCTGGTTTTTGGAGACTGCACTGTTGTATTACGTTTTTGGAGTATTAAAAATGCCACTCTACTAATCGCTACCTATTGCTATCGTCTTCTTCTTCATTTTTGTCTGCTGCTTTCTGGCACTTTGCGTGGATCCACACTCGGTCCATGGTCACTTGCTTTTTACGATTCACGAGCCGCACAGTGCAATATTCATTCTCCAGAACTGCAAAGCCCAGCCCCTGCGCAAACAATCGCTCGATATCTTCCCGTGAAAAAAAATACGCGAGCGTGCCGTCGCTGCGGTAATACAGCGACGGCGCCATCCGCTTGGCGTTGCGGCGCATCGCGAGGTCGTACAGACCGTAGTCGCGCAGACAGATCACACCGCCGGGCTTCAAGACGCGGGAGATTTTGTGTAAGGCGGCTGCAAAAGTCGCCGGTGGCAGTGCGGACAGCACAAACACCATGAGCACCACGTCCACGCTGTTGTCCGCGAGCCCCAATTCGTCCTGCGCGATGTCGCACACAAGCGCATTGCACCGCAACGGGTCGTACAGCGGGTTTTGCTTGAGGATCTCGATGGCGCTCGCACTGAAATCGCACACGTCGGCCGTGACGTTTGGACATTCTTCTAGAATCGGGAAAATGGCGCTTCCGTAGCCGCAACCGACTTCCAGGACGCGCACCGGGGACTACCATGAGAAAAAACATACACACAAAGTGTGAGTGACGATGACAATGGTTGGCATCTGTATGGACGCGTCAAATTAGCGGGAAGGTACCTCACTCAGCAGCTCTGGGAACTCCTTGACGAGGTAGTTGCGCGGCTTGTACGCCTTGCCGTTGTTCCGCTGATGGAACTCGTCCCACTTGGTCTTGGCCACTTGGCCCAGCTCATCCACGGCAATACACTCATCTTCTGTGGTCGTCGTCGTCTCTTCGCGTTCACATTGGCGCGCCAGTTCGTCCCACTCAAAGTCGCGCGAATGGAGCTCGACCGCTTTCTTGGTGGTGGTGGTGGCCATTTTTTCTGCAAGTTTTTTTTGAAAGGGAAACGAAATAGTGACATCCCCGTTTGAGGGTATGTACTTAATTAGGATAGTCTCAGCTGCACTCTGAGTACTTCTTCAAGCTGCTCGATGCACTCGGCGATGGCACCATTGTCGTCTTCGTCCCCCGAGTCCTTTGCGTGCTTCTTTTTGTTCTTCTCCGACTGTGGCTGCAATGCGTGGCTATTATCACAATCCATACTGTTGAACTGTTTGTCCAGCGTGGCTTTGTATCGTGCGGCGGACTTGGCAAACTCTTGTTTCCTCAAGACGCGGACGTCACGGCACAGTGGCGACTGCGTTTTGCCTGCAAATGCCTTTGCCTGAGGTGTCAGCGGTACGCCTTGTCTGGGGATCCCAGCAAACTCAGTGGCCTTACACACCACTGACGCCACACGCTGTCTGCTGGACTGTGGGCGTTTGCGAATGTCGGCTTGCACTGGCGCTTTCCAGTCAGCCGCGTCGGTCGTGGCGACAACGCGGCTGGGCTTTTCTTTGGCTTTGGATTTGCTGCCACCATTGTCGCCTGATCGTGGTTGCAGCGCTTCTATTCGTTGCTGTTGGTCGTGTTGCTGCTGATTGCGGAGTTCTTGGACACGCTGCAACGCCGCCCGCAGTTGCTCTTGCCTTTCAAGGTCTCGCTGAGCTCGCAGTCGCTGCTCGGCTTCGGCTGAACTGGCTTTTGCAACATCGACGGCAGCAATCCCGGGTTGTGATGGAGGGATGCCATGTACGGGTGGCATGCCCACAACATTGGTTGCATCCACGGTCGCGACCACTCCGAGCACCGCCAGCTGCTTTCGTAGGATCATTTGCTCCTCTTCTTCTTGCTCTGTTTTTCTGACACGCTCGGCGGCGTCCGCACGGTCCTGAAGGTACCGCTTGATATGGACCAGGTTCTCCGCGTCTCTCAGAATCGAAGCTGCAGTGGGCCTTTTCGCTGGGTCCACACTGAGCAGCTGATGCACAAGCATCCGCAGCCGTGGCGACCACTTGCCAGTCGGCAAAGGAGTGTATTTGCCGTCACACACTTTGCGAATCAGCGCTGGCGTCGACTTGGCGTCCTCAAACGGCGTCCTGCCCATACAAACTTCGTATAGCACGCAGCCTAGTGCCCATAGATCACAGGCTCCGTCGTACGGCTTGCTGTCCCAAATCTCTGGCGCCATGTACAAAGGAGTGCCGACGATCGTGGACGCCAGATCGACGGAGGACTCGCGCGCGACGCCCAGGTCGCCGAGTACGAGAAAGCCAGCATCGTTCAAGAAAATGTTGCTGGTCTTCACGTCTCGGTGCCAAATGCCTCGCTGCGGAGAGGAACCGCTGTGGAGATACGACAGTGCCAGACAAAGCTGCATGGTCCAGTACCACACGCGGTCTTCATGGATCTTTGGCGGTGGCGTTTGCTTGAGAAAGCCTCGAACATCGCCACCGGAACAGAACTCCATGACAATCCACCGCTGGTGGGTGGACGCAAACGCGTCAAAGTAGCGCACGACGTTGGGGTGTCGCACGCGCTTCATCAAGCGGATCTCTTCACTCGCTGACGACGCTGATGATGAAGATGGCGCATGGTGGAGAAGCTGCTTGACGCACACGAGGCGTCGCGGCGGGCGCTTCTCACGCGTGAGATACACGCGGCCATACGCGCCTTCGCCAAGCAAACGGATCTTCGTGTAGCCGTCCATAGTGGCGTGAGTATGAGGAAGAAGAAGACTGGGACAGAGCGTGCTCACTCCAATAATAGGTATAAACTTCGACAATAGTCTTTTTCAATGGACTTATGCGTAGCAACGGCAAGAAAAACACTGGCACGAGAAAGTGGGTTTGGTATTGTATTCCGCTGGGCAGTCGATGTCTCATCGCATGCTTGTCTGGAGTTGCTGCTGCGTCGGGGCGTTGCGTTTCAAGTTTGGTCGTAGCGGTAAATGGCTCTGCTCCTTTGACGTTACCAGCAGGAGGAATCCCATCCTCAGGGTTTCGTGCTGTTCTTGGCTTCGCCAGGTGAGTTTGTTTGACAGTGACAGTAGAGCAACACACAGTGATGAACGTGACAGCATTTGTCAAAAGAACTTTCAAGATAACGTTAGATACAATCTTCCATTTGAAAATGCGTGCAGCCTTCCTTCACATAAAAGAGACAACTGTGAAAAAACAGCATTATAATACTGAATGGTACAGTACCATACCACTGTAGTAGGCGCGTTCTCCTGTGTATTCGAGGTTAATACTTCATGAACTCGTCGTTGAACTCGAATCAAAGCCACACGCCGTCATCATCGTCATCATCGTCCTCCAGCTTGCCTTCGTGGTGTTCCAATCCTCCAAATCCACCATGAGTGCGGTGGCGAGGCGACGAGTGGTCCAACGAACTGCGTGCGACGCGAGCGACGCGGTCACTGTTGGTATCACTACCACTACTACCATGCCGTCTCGCCATGGGTAGGCTGTTTGGGTCTTGACCATTGTCATCGTCCTCTTCCTCATCATCATCGTCTTCGTCATCATCGTCATCCTCGTCTTTTGCCAGCCCACGCAGCGACTGCCGTAGTTTGTGGATCATCTCGTCATCCTCAAACGCGTCCGGGTCATCACTCGCTTGCGAGAGTCTATCACTACTGTCACCATCATGATCGCCATTGATATCCATCGACGACCGCTTCAAACTGGACTTTCTCTCTTCATGCAGCGCGTGCTTGACACGTTCCAGTTCCGACTGCAGCCGCGCCATTTCGCCATCTTTTTTCTTCTCCAGTTTGATGGACCGCTTGCGCGAGTACTCTGCGGCTGTGCGCAGCGTTTCTTCCATTTCTTGGACCGCCGTTCGCAATCGTTCGGCTTCCTGTCGTGCATCTTCCAGCTCTTGTTCCAGTCGATCACGGCGCTGATCTGTGTCGGCACTTCCACTCAGCGGTTTAAACGTATGGAACGTGCTGATCTCTGGCAGTCCGATGCGATGGTGGAGCTCATTCACAAGCGCACGCTTTTGCTGCTCACGCGGCGAGGAAGACGAAGACGACGAACCAGAAGCCGTTGAGGACTCGTCCGGGACGGTCACTCTGTCTTCGTTCGGTTGATCTCCTTCCGCTGCTGATGATGCTGCTGGTGGTGCTGCCGCTGCTCCTTGTACATCCGCAGCGGCGGCTGCTTCCGCCTCTTGCGCTTTCTTTGCGCGTCGCTCGCTGATCACACGACTGAACCGCGTGCGCATTTTTGTGAGCAGCACCAGTTGGTTCAGCTTGTTGATCGTCTCGGTATTGCGTGCTTTGATCTTGGTCACCAGCGCTTCTTTCTCCACCACGGCTCGTTCGTCGTGCTGTTGTGACTGTGCGACAGCCTCTCGTAAAGTCTCGTCACGCGCACCGGCTGTGTTGCTCGCGATGATGCGGTTCGCCCATTCTTCCAAGCCTTCAGCGCGTTGGAGCAAAGCCAGCGCTTTCGTTTTAAGACTATTGATTCCCAAGAAAACAAATTAGAGGTGTTCACATGTCACATAGAGTGGGAACCACGGAGAGCTGCGTACACATTCTGTAGATGCAAGGCTGTCTGCTTCCTGCCAATCGCCACAAGCGCTTGGCCTGCGCGAATGTAGGCGTCGATCGCTGTGTTGACCAGCCGCCGACGCTCGCAGTCGATCGCAAATTGCGCCTGTTGCACGGCGTCTTCGTACGATGGACCTAGTACTTTCGCCATGTCAATAGGAGGCTCTGGAGCGCGGCTCTGTGAGGCGACAACAGGCGCAGCTGGTGGCTTTGAGTCCGCGCGTGGTCGCGCTGCTGGTGTCGCGAATGTTGCAAAGTTCGGTCGAGGTGCCATTCCAATCGGTCCACTGGGCGCCGAAGGCAGAGGCGTCGGAGGGGGGAGAAGAGCAGCGGGTGCTGTGGTCGGCGTCGGGGTCTGCGAGGGCGTCATTGCGGCCTTGTTTTCACGCAGCGCACGCAGGCGCGCCTCCAAGTCCATTCTCGACGAAGACATGTGGTCTTGTTTGACTTATGTGTCCAACTGCACCCAGTTATGAGAGTGTTGGTCAGCAGTCAGCGGTCTTTCATTGATTCAGTACATCAGGACATGCCTCCGTTGTTGAATACAGAGTGTACATCATGTTTTGGAGGGTAACACTCCAGATGATGTCACTTTATCGAGGTACAACGAACCCATTTGCCAACATGACTCATTGGTAATGCGTGTTCGTGAGTCTGACAGTGAACAAATAGTATTTGTTCACTGTCAGACTCACCCACCACTGGAGACTTGAGACCTTTGTCCCTCACTCTTCAAATCGCCGTCTTCTTCGCCACCAAAATGGAATCTTCGTCAGCTGTCGTGAGTGTGCTCACCAACCATGAGCTTCTTCGCACTGTGACACAGTTTCATCAAGGAATCCCAGGCGCATTGCTCGACTTGTGGCGCGACCACACGGCCGACCCGACAGAGTGCGCCATCGAAAGCATCGCCGATGATCTCCCGCAACTCCTCGCGGATCATGGGGATGCGCGCTTGTTCGCGTTTGCGCTGGACGCTGCCTGGTATTCCAGCTCGGATGGGGTAAAGACGGCTGTACATGTGTACTCCATTCTCCGGGCTTGTGGTGCCGCCGGACGTGCTGACATGATGACGTGGCTCGCAGACCACAACGAAGTTACCGGA
>JAADWJ010000113.1:0-48683 GCA_023336165.1 Pythium monospermum
AAAAAAAAAAAAAAAAAAAAAAAAAAAACGAAAAACAAAAAAAAACTCGGTTGATGGAAATGGGAATGGACTGGGATGACGGACACGATGGCAGCGCCACTGCTACTATCAGCACGTATGACGCGCTACTGCGGCCGCTGTCCACGCCACGACGCGGCGCTTCACCTTCGGTCAGTAGTGGGTCTCTTCACTCCGCTGGCGGTAGCTCAGCGCGAGCAGCCAAGCCATCAACGTCCCACTACCATCCACTGCTTGTGAAAAAGTATATGGAGCTGGACGACTAGGTGCTTGCGCGTCAAACGGGGCGGTTCAACGGTCTCAGCGATGAGAAGAAGATGGAGCTCTTCGGCTCACACACAAAGCCGATCTTTGTGCCGCTCGCGCGTGGCGAGTCCATGCAGCAGTACGAAGAAAGGTTCCGTGAATGGCTTCGCAAAAGAGGCAAGCCGTCGATGGACGTATTGTCCACTCGGCAAGACAAAAACATGGAGCGAACGCTTCGAAACGCCTTTGCGGACCACATTTTCAGTATGGAAGAGCTGCACAGGCACCCATTGGTGGGGCGGTCCTCCCAGAAGCGCGGCCGTGACTGCTGCGATCGAGAAACCGATCAGGATGATGGTGATGATCAAGGCAGCTATGCTGAGGACCAACCACCCAGTAAAAAGGCCGCATTACAACAGCCACCACAAGTGGAGAGAGCGTCCGGTGATAGCCAGGTATCAAAGTGCACAGCCAAACAGCTTGTGGACAGAGCGACGATATCGGAACGGATCGCGACCTTTACAGAATGTGGGTGTCCAGCATGTGTGAAAAAGTGTATGCAAGAAATGGCCACCAAAATCACATTTCTGGAAAGCGAACTGCAGAAAGGATGCACATGTAAGAAGCCAGACACTCCACGAGCCAAGGTCGTGGATCTCACCCACGATGACGCGGATGCCCAATCTCCAAGACTGCCGTCCACGAGGAACTCGACTGCTGCCGACGCCATCACGAGATTAGCGCTAGCACGGCCATCGTCAGCTGAGCTCACGCGGTTGATTTCCAAGACTTGTACCAAACGCCACAGTGGTGTCTATGCCCCCATTACGCACCACGATCCAGTCAAGGACAAGCTGCTCAAAGAGTACGAAGAGATCAACGAGCGCGTGGTCATGAACGAAAAAGTACTGGACATCTCGGCAGCGCAGCTGGCGAGTACGTCCATCACGGACATCACAGAGACCATGCGGCTTCAAGATGAAAACGCCGAGTTGCAAGAACTGATCCAGTGTGAGATCAGCAACCGCAACGCTGCGCTGGCCATGGTGATCGTGTACATGTGGCGCCATGACCAAAACGAGCTCGTAAAAATGATCCAGAGCACGACAGCGAGCCATGTGCCCCATATTCACCGTGCAAGCCACCACAAGTGTGCCAAGCTGACTGGTGACATCACAGAAGTCACAGAGTACGCAAGCAAATTGAAGAGCCAGTTGGATGCCTCGGGAGAAAGCAGCGAGGACGCGAAACGACTGGCGAGGATGAAGCGGCTTGGCGAGATGTTGGGCAAAGCGCAAGCTGAATTGGAGATTCTGTATGGCAAGAGACGGAAAGAGTTTATGACTTTAATCCATTTTGATGACCAGCTTCGCGTTTTGATCCAGACGCTTCTGGAAAGAGCTGCCTAAAAATTGTACTTATTGTTGTATTTCATGGAGTTTGTATTCGAATATCGATTAAAGTTATGCAAAAAATAGTAATATAGTGGTCACTATGTGGTATGTCACTAAAGCGGGGGTCCATCGAGTTCTTTCGACCGCCAAACAAAAAATTTGCAAGATGTTCGCCACGAGAAGCTCCAAGACCAAGAAAAACAAGCGCCAGCGTGTGACGGAGGACGACGGCAATGGCCATGTAGGAGGAGAAGGCTCCGATACTGACGTAGTCGTGCCGCTAGCCACGGACTGGCGCAAAGTCAACACGTTTTCGGTACGTTTCCGTGTCGCTCTTGGATTTTGTGAAGCCCCTCCATCGTTTTTTGACGCTTTTTGTCCTACTATATGAGAGTAGACTGGCGGTGCAAAGCGCGTGAAGAACGTCGTAGCAGAGGCGCGCCATATTGAGTCCGAGCGCGAGATCGTGCCACAGAAATACGCCGGTGACGCGACATATGAAGTTCAGATCGACACCGAAACTGACCGGTTTGTTCCTCTCTCTACCTCTCTCTCTCTGTCTATCTAGGCCAATGACTCTACCCGAGTCATTTACAGGGACGCTGACATGGTATGTGGCTTGTTGTCTTGTGATCTCTCCAGAGATGCGCGTGCGGTCATGGAGCGCAACATCAAAGTGAATGCCGATGGCTCAGCGGGCGACACCAGCGGCAAAGTGTACAAAGGCCAAGCCGGGTACCAAAACTATATCGCCAAGAATGAAGCGCAAATTGGCATGAACAAGTACACTGGCACCCAAGGGCCCATTCGAGCGCAAACGTGGGCGCGCGCGATCTCGCGGTTTGATTACCAACCGGATATTTGCAAAGATTACAAAGAAACCGGTTTTTGCGGGTACGGCGATAGTTGCAAGTTTCTCCACGATCGAGGCGACTACAAGAGCGGGTGGCAAATTGAAAAAGAACACGCGGAAAAGGAGAAAAAAAAGCAGCAGCGGCTTCAGCAACAGAAAGGGCGGAGCGGTGCGGAGGAGGACAAGGACGAGGAGGATGAGGAGGATGCCGACAAGTATGTGATCCACAGTGACGAGGAAGATCAAGATGATGGCGACCAGTTTGCCTGCACGATTTGCCGCCAGCCCTTCCACGATGCCGTGGAGACGCTGTGTGGCCATTTCTTTTGTGAAATGTGCGCGCTCAAGCAGTTTAAGAAAAGCTCGCGGTGCTTTAACTGCAAGAAACAGACCAACGGTGTGTTTAAAGCAGCGGACAAACACCGTGAGAAAGAACGCCACCACCGCCAAGAGCAAGCTCACCAAGACGAAGAGGACGAGGATGGCAACAGCGATGAGGAGTGACTATAGTATTATAGTACACTTACTAATACCCTCGCCACACTTCAAAGTCATACAATTCCAAGTATTATAGTGCCTTTTGTACATAGACATTTGAAGTATCTTTTGTTCACTACTTTTTCCGACACATCCTCCTGGGTCAATAAATAATAATCCTTTTTTTCTTTCTTTTTTTTTTTTCTTTCTTTTTCTCGTCCTGCTCACGTTTTGATCAGCACTTTAATGTACGGATGGAAAATGATCATCGCCACCACGTACGGGTTCACAAGTTCCAGCACGCCACCGACCCACGGCTGGTACGTGACCATGGCGTTGTGGTTGGCACGCGCCATTTCTTTCATGGATTCCAGTGCGAGCCGTCCAAACTGAGACATCAAGATCACGCCCAATAACACCAGCAAATCATAAAAATGAAGCAAATGCCCATGGAGACAAAGCACCAAGACCACGGCAGCGGAAAGCCCCATGAGGCAGGAAAACAACACACTTCCCAAGGTCAGCGAGCTGGAAAGATTCTTGAGAACCGCACGGCGCCACCATGGAGAGGAAGAAGAAGAAGAAGAAGAATGCGTGGTCTTGGCCGCCACCAGTGAATTGCTGGCCAAAAAGGCGACTTCTGCAGCACTCACGACCATAAAAAACGCACCCACGACGTCGTGAAACTCGTTTACACTTGGATGGCCCAAAAAGTCGGCCATCGCCATCAGAGGGGCCACTAAATAGGCCAAGCCGAGCATATCCAGCATGGCCATGATCGTACTTTCCAGCACTTCTTTACTGGATACGATGCGCCACACGACAATCGCACATACGGCGACAAGCAGCACGTACATGGAATCCAGTAATTCTGGATCGTGGACCAAATGGTCATGGTGCGCAAAGAACGAATTCAAACTGGAGACGACAAAGGCCACTTGGTACACCATCACGACAAAGCCATCGGCTAAAGAAGGCGATAACAACCCACAGAAAACCACAGCAAAGCAACACGAACTCCCACTGAGAAGCAGCACGCGGTGGCCCACCGCACTGGCCTGGTGGTCCGTGAGGATCTCCTCGGCGCAGCACCAGAGAAGCGACGCGGCCACGCCACTGACAGTTGCCGCCAACAAAGTGGCGATGAGGTACTTGTGGTCACGGAATTGGCGCTGGAATTTGGTGGTGAGGCAAGTCAGTGCGAGTGACTGGTGGTTGATTGCGTACTCTTGGGCTTGTTCACAGGCTTCTCGTGGGAGCTGCTGGCTGTTTCCAACAGCTACTGGGACTGTGACGGCTTGGAATGGGGCAAGTAACCGTTGTCGGATCCGGAAACTCCACCAGCTCCACTGCCATGCGGCCATCGCGACCACACCATTGAGCACAAAAAGCATACAATACGCCACCGAAAACTGAAGCAACAAAACCACAAGAACAGGCGGAACCACGATCACCAGGAGACGCAAAAACAGTGAATCTTCTGCTTTCCACGCGCTGCAAAGTCGCGTCCATGAGGTTTTCGTAGTCGCCGCACAAGAAGTCGTGGAGGCGGCTCCTTGCGGGAGTCGACTGTGGTGGCTCGGTCGTCTTCTTGGATGGCTTGGGTCCTGTAGCTCCTGGAGAGGGACACTCTCGATCTGTATGTGGATCGTCGCACAGACACTACTGCTGCTAGTACTCGTCGAGGCTCCTCCTTCCCCTGCTGCTGCGGTTGCTCGTGGGGTCTCGAGGGATCGATACGCGTCGTCTAGAAACGACCCGCCGCTGCTGGTGCTGTTGCTTTGTTTGTGTCGCTCGCCATGGTCGTCCAGTGTATCGACGCCACACAGTGGGGAGTGCGCTGCGTGGGTGCCCTCCTGTGCGCCACACGCCATTTCGTCGTGCGCCCAGCAGCTCATTCGTTCCGGCGCCACCATGGAAGAGAGAGAGAGAGAGGCCAAATGTTTGGGTGTTGTTGGTGACTGTGGGGGTCATGTCAAGAAGGAAGCGGGAATATAACCGCGTCGCGCCAGCGACATGACGTAAATTACCCACAACGGAAACGCGGTTAGGGGTATACGATTAATTTGTTGAATCAGTACATTTGATTCGTTTGTTGATTTGCACTGGACGAGAAGGATTGGTCCACACAATGAGTCGCGACTTGGCGACATCTTTTCAACCAATGACATTGGCTATACATTTCCATTTTTAGTCGTGAAATTTATTCGGTTCGTGATGGGACCATGCGTTTTAATCGAGGGCATCGCGTAATCAACAGCTCAATTACAGTACATTTTACGGTACCGGTACAGTGTACGGTAATGTTTTCACTGTAACGTGACGGAAAATGGAACACAATGGGGTTTTGCGCATGGAACTTGAGAGCCTCTCCACCAGCATGGCGGCCTCTCCTCTATTTCTTCTTACGTTTCGGTTAATAACGTTTTGACCAGTTCTCGCACGTGGGGATCAAAATGGAGAAGCGTCGCAAACTCGCGCCGCCGTGCACTGTAGAGCTCCTGCAGCGCCGCTTCTACACGCGTCAGCTCGGCGCCAAGGCGTCCAAGTTCCGCCCAATTATTACTGGTATTTGTGTCGGTCCCCTCCGCCAAGAGTATATCCAGTTGGATCTTCAGTGCACTCGCTTCGGCTTGTTTCACGTTGAATTCCGACGAGATCGTGGCGCATTTGCGATGGCACACGCGCTGCACGTGGGTGACACTGGCGGCAGCTGGGCCGTAGATACGCGTTTCCAGATCGCGTCTCGCGTGGCGCCACATGTACACGACCAGGATGGCAAGTGCCGCGTTGCGATGGTCCATTTCATCGTCAATGAGCCCACGCAGCTGTTGGTTTTCGTGTTGGCTTGCCTCCTGAACGCGGTCATAAGGGATCTCGTGGAGCTGTGCGGTTGACGCCTCCAGCACCCGCTGGTTCACGACGACGCGGTCATTGATCTCATCGTACTGGGTCATCAACTGGTGTTCAATCGGATCATCACTCATCACAGGATCGGTAGATGATTGAGTTGCCTGTGTGGAGGAGGACCTCTGTGCGCGGCGTCGGCTTTGCAACAGCGAAGTGATGTGCATCATCTTGGCCACGTCCACGCCTCGTAAAGAGGAGGAAGAAGAAGAAGAAGACTCGGACGTTGAAGACGAGCAACTCGTTGTTGGGGTTGTTGTGGTCGAGTCGACTTCGTGGGTCAAATCCATCACTTTCTTTTTCGTTGTCGCCTTTGCGGCGGCGGCGGCTGCGTCCTCTTCCAGCGCCACGACTTTGAAGACCAAGTGGCTCGCGCATCGCAACAAACAATCGCGGCATCCACAAGTCACATACCGTGTGAGAAACGCGCTTTTGGACGTATTTTTTTCATCAGCTGGTTGGCGTAAACACTTTTTGGGAAACTCAAAATGGCGAGCAGCACTTCGCGGCCGATTTGGATTTGGATGGTCCGGCGTCTCTTTCTTCACCACCGCCACCACTGGTGGTGTTGCCGCTGCGGAAGCCTTGGGCTCTTGTACAATCGCCACACGCTCACTGGCAACGCTAGTTCCCGCAGTATTAATACCGGTACTGGTGCTGGTATCAAAAATGAACATACTCGGCGGTTGCTCCACCGCAGCAAAACCATCTTCTGCCTTGATGACCGGCGCCTTGCCCACGCGATCTAGAATCGAAGGACGAGTACCAGTAGTGGCAGTGGCTCCCACAGGCATCGTCGTCTCGCCACCATCATCTTCATCTTGATCTTCATGGGACTCTGTTGTGCGTGGCACATGGCCACCTTTTACAACTGATAATCGAAATCGTGCAAAGGCCAGACGCAAAGAGCGTTCTCTATTTGCATCGCCAATGGTTTTCAACGTCATGGACCGACTTGCCAAGTACTTGAGGAACCGCTCGTACATTTCCACTGTTTCGCTTGGGAAAAGCGGCACGTACACTGGCGTGACGGCCGTGCCGTACAACTTGATCTTTTGCTGAGGCGTCATTTTCTGGATGGCTTCTTGGTCCATTTCTATCCGGTACTGCGCGACCGAGAGCACGCGCTTGCGAAGCAACACATTCTTGGCTTCACGACTGTACGGTTGCGGCCGTTGCTGGTGGTCAACGCTAGCTGTGCTGTCGTCGTACATGACCGCTCGTCTCTTTGCGCGTGGCGCGCCATCGCCGTCGTCATCACCATCACTACCGTCGTCATCGTACTGACCGTTGCCTTCGTACTGGTCTTCTTCGTCTTCTTCGTCGGATGACCGTTGCCGTTTCCCTCCACTGTTTGGTAATAGACGATGCTCTTTCGCGTACATTTGTGTCTTGAACTTGGCAAAGATGATGCGCTCACTGCGCTCTAGATTCGGGTTGCCGTCAAAAGTCTCGTATTTGACGCGTCGTGATAGCAGCCATTTCCGGAAGCGGTGTTCATGTTGCGCTTCGCTTTCTCCTGGATCCAGCGGCACAGCAATGGGCGGAATGGGCGTGCCGTAAGCCGCATGCATTCGCCACGGGACAGCTTCACGCCCTTTTCCTGACGCAGCTCTTCAGCGTATCGGATGATTGATACGCTGCGGCGCTTGAGCAATACCCTCCGAGAAAGTTGGCTCGGACCGTCGCTGCTCACACTGCTCATATTTGTTGGTTTGTTGTGTGGGACAAATCTTTGGTCTCAAATTGGATTGGTTGGCGGTAGTCCCTACTAAGTACGATTCGGATCTTCCTTGGACGTAAGAGTCGTTTTTTTTTTGTTTGTTCTTCTTATTTTGATGGGCTTCAACTTCCATGGTCATCAAGATGTCAATCAAATCCGAGAGACGCAGGATACGCTGCATTTGCTTGGAAGCTGCGTGGCAATACTGTTGTACTCCGTTGTATCTGGATTGCAAGGACAGAGATCGCACTCTCGTCAAGAACGGGGTCAAGACAGTGCCTCAACTCTCCATGGCCAAGATGACGATGAATCCGCTTGTGCAAATACATTGAACACCACAAACAAAACCGCAAATATGTATCCAAGGAATCTGTAAAAAATGTGCATTTTCTCTTCTTGTTTTTCTTTCTGTTCGATTATGAAAAGCGCTATTCGAGCTCTATTTTATGGAGAGGCATTTTTTTTGATGCGCTACATCTTTGCGATTCAGAGGGCACCGACTTGCTGGAGAAGCGCCTCAAGCTTGCCAGCCTTGTGGAGCGCCTGGATGTCCGAGTTGCCGCCGATGGACTTGCCATTGATGAACGTGTTTGGCACCGTGCGCTGGCCTGAAAGATTGACAACACCACACAGACATTTACAAAGTTAGACATGAATGAACACCATGGTGTGCAGAGAATGCAATCGACGGCTGTAATCAAACGCACCAGTGATCTGCTGGATCGCGTTCTGGAGCGCATCGCCATCCGAGACCCGGTCAAGCTCGACGAGTTCGAACGTCGCACCGAGTTCCCGCAGAAGCGCCTTGGTGGCCGTGCAGTATGGGCAGTGGGTCTTGCTGTAAACGACAACACCGCTGCTGGCGACCTGGTCCTGAACGATTTCCTTGGCGCTTGGCATCTTGTAGTGTGTGTTGTGTGTGTGTGGAGGTTGGCAAATTGTCAAGTGTCAATTTCAAAGAGAGCTTTTTGGCATTCGTCTTGGTATTTGACAAGTTCTTTCCTAAGCCGCACATGGGTGCTTCTTGGGACAGATTCAGAACCGTTGACTGGACAAAAACGAAGGTTGACTAGCCACAATACAGGCTTTTCATTGGTTGAAATGTGCAAACACATCATGATTACATCAACTCCACCCATGTCCGTTGTCGGGCTGGTTTACAAAACCCACCCATATTATGAGACAAAACCCGTGTGTCTACAAAGACCATCACTCCTCTGTCGTGTATGACCCTTCAACAATAACCCCCAGGACCAGCAATAATGCGCTACCATGAGTCACGATGAAGGATTCCCATTGCGCCATCGCGGCGTCCACCTACCAGACCATTTGACGCGGCTCGAATTGGTCACAGTCGGCCCAAGCGCAAGCCCTCGGTCTCGCGGCGGCGGTGCGTTTCGACCGCTCGTGCTCCCCCAGTCGCGCAATGATTTGGTTCCCAAAAAGCCCGCCACTACACGAGGCCCAGGTGGCATCTTGCTGGACGACCAACTTGCCAACTTCATTGGAAATTTGACCGTTTGGATCCACAATGCAATGGGCACGGCATCCGCTCATGCTGGCTTTGACAAAGTCCATTTGTACTTGGCGTTTTTGAAGATCTTTGTCGACCACGTCGTTCCGTATGACCACATCAAGCGCACTGTGACTGATATTGAAGCGTACATTACGTACCTTGCCACATCTGCCGACCCAAATGGCGCAATAAGTCATGCGGCTGCAGGCAGGGGGACTCGTCTTCATCCTCGACGCCCCGACGCTGCTCTTGCTCTCAAACCACCAGCGATGGTGATGACATCGCCACGCGCAACAGGCAAAGGAATCCTATCGCCTCGCATGCTTCGAGCGATGGCAAAAGAAATAGCGCCAGCGCAACCAGCAGCGGCAGCAGCAGTGGCATCACCACCAGCAACCCCACGGCAAAAGCGCTCCAAGCTGATCATTGAATTGAGTGACCACGAAGAGTCGATCTTGGAACTCGCATTGTTTTACTCGGAAAGCGTGGCCCAACTTGTTGCCAAGACGACCAAGAAGAAATTGAAAACGCACGAGCACTTCACACGTCAATGGCTTACACTGCCACGCGACAAGCGTACGCGAGTGCTCAAGAAGATCAAGAAGGCGATCGCAAAGCAGACCATGTTCCCAAAAGGGTCACCGTCTGCGATGGGAGGAGCAACGGCAACACCTGGCGTAGAAATGGCACGCTACTTCTCGCTCCTCACACTTTGTATCCAAGAGACGATGCGACGGATCAGTGTGTTTTCCGCCGAGATCGCTGCGTTTATATGGAAAGTGCTTTGCCACGAAACACTTCAACAAACGGAAAACACTTTTGACCAGATCCTTGCCTGCCAACGACGCGCCGCCTATGAACTCCACGAGCTCAAAATATCAAAAACCCATGTCGAAGAACTCATTTTGCAAGGCGAGCAAGAAATTCAGCGGCTTCAAGCTCAAAATATGCGGTCATTAGCCGTGTGGAAGCTGGAGAAAGCAGAAATGGCCATGCTCGAGCAAGAAGAAGCATGGCACGGCCATTGCAAATTGCTGCTGTTGAACACGCTGCTGGCGCTACAGCCGGACGCCAACCATCCAACGTGGCTTCAACTCGACTGTGCGAATGCGGATGCTGCCACTACTGCATCCTCCTCCTCATCACCCATGGACGGGAACGCTGTCGCGCAGCTACAACAAGGCGGCCTCGTATCACCTGTCAAATACCAGCTACTGCCCGCTGGAGCGGCACTTCTTCACGCCCACCTTCGTTCGCGTATCGTGTACATGACCCATCTCGTGGTTCTCTGTCGCAGCTTCTTGCATCTCCACGAGAAACGTGGGCTGCGTGAAGTCATGGAGTCGACATCCACGAATGGGCGATATGGAGTAGCCACACCCAACGGCCCTCCCTCCCCACTGCAGGGTCAACCAGCATCGATCATCGACAACACAGACCAATTCGCTCTCTCTGCCACATCTCTCCACGGAAACTCGATGAACCCTATGGAACGGATCTCTGTGAGTGAGTTGTTGACGCTGAAAGAAATTAACAGCGCTTTACGAGCCATCGAACAACTGTACGTATGTACGGGTGCATCGGGTGACCACAGCAACACGCACGACTCGTCTTCTTTGCTTGGTCGTGTTGGCCATGGCCATGACATGGCGACGCAGTTTCCTACTCTGGACGATCGAGACCATACGAATCAAAATGCCTTCATCCGATCGCTTTCGTATTCCACGATGGCAGCCAATCGATCCACTGGTAATGGCGGTCCGCCATTTGTTCCTGCTGGGTCGACAACAGTGGTCAAGCGGCGGAATGCCGAGATTGGGGTCTCCAATCTTCCTCTCGGAAGCGGCCGCCGGAGAAGCAGTGCCTTTGCGTATCAGAATGCTGACCAAAATGATGGTGCACCTCCCATGCAGCCTCTCATCCGGCTTGCCAAGACACTCCACAAACTGCCACAGCATATCAAAGACGTGTTGATCTCCCCGTTGTTGGAGACGGACCCAATCCCAGCGGATGACCCAAATTCGATCGTCGCCTCGTTACCCACCAATGAGATCCTCACGCGGATTCAGAGACTGTATAATGCCGTCGTGGAAGCCTCGTTTTCGCCATGGACACATCGATCCACTGGCGGTGGTGGTGGTGTTGATGGGCGGACAGCAGTTCCACTCGGCACTGCCCACCACTCGTGGAAAAGCTGGAAGAGTGAGCAATTCGTGGAGTTTATCCACGCCGAGTTTATCGGCGAATTCGCTGACAACGATGACAACAATGTCAAGCAAGGCGAGCGCGCGTTTCTCACGTTTGTCGCGAGTATCCAACTTGCGGTCTCTGGCATTGGCACTGCGGCAAACCCATCGTCGAATATTGGCTCTCGAGAAGCCAATGCGATCGACCAAATTTTGTTTTTCGCTCGCCTGATACGGCTTTTCCAGATGGAGGCACATGACAAAGTGACCAAGAACCGGTTGCCCGGCCAAGTCTTCCAGATCTTTTTTTATTGTCTCCATGTGTTGCAACATGTCGCTGTCACCAAAAAACATATCGAAGAAGGCGGCCTCTCTATCGATGTGTACACAGCAGCCAAGCAAGCGTCCTCAGAGAACCAGCCACAGGCAACTCGACCTGCCCGCTTCGTGCTGCTCGAGTCGGTCAAGACCCTGATCATGTACTTGCTCGAGTCTACGTCACCGAATGCATCGCTTGCCATTGACGAAACGATCTGCTACTTATCGGAACGGTCCCGCGTCGCGCGGGTGTCTCTCCATTCACCGATCACGCCAGGCGCGTATGAAATCGCAAGCACTACCAGTAGTAGCGTGGCGGCAGCGACATCCAGTGCGCCACCTGTCGTCAACGGAGAGCTGATGGATGTCGCGATCTTACCGCTTGACTTTGCCGTGCAGGCCATCGCCAACGCGTGGCTGCAGCAACACAAGTCGTTGCTGGATCGCTTGAGTGTCGCGATGCGGGCCGCCAACGTGTCGCCCACTGGCGAGATTTCATTGCAAGAGTTTCAGCATGTCATGGCAGTCGGCTCGGCCGCTCCAGCCGCTGCGCTCGCGTCATCTTCATCGTCGACCCGTGTCGGCCAGCTCACGCAAATCTACGCGTCACAACTGGCGGATACACCGCTTCACAGGCGGCGCCACCGTATGGTGCGATGGCAAGAGCTCATCGTCGTCGTTGCCGATGAAATGGATCTGTTGGGCATGGGCAATCGCCTTGTGAATCGGGATTTTCGCAGCATCCAGCACGCTCTTCTTCATGAACGTGGTGCACCCGCGTCGCCGTGGGTTTTGGCACCGACGTACCGCGGTGGAGATGCCACTGCGTTACGGAAAGTTTGGGAACTGCATAGAAAAACCATGCAAGAAAACTTTGCACAGCTGGTCCAAGCCGACAGCGCTCTGGATGGGCTTCGCTTGTGGCAGACTGGCCACCAACGCATTCAACGGATGGCCGAATTGCTCACGCCAGCATCCAGAAACAAGACCTCGAAGACACCGCCGTTGCGAAGTACACAGCGTCGCAAGTCGCTTCGAATGGCTCCGTCTTCGCAGGGCGTCGCTGGTAGTCCCAGTAGTGTCGCGGTCCCGTGGGCGTCAGGTCAATTGAAAATGGCTGCTGCGGCTGCTACGCGGCGTGGGCCGGTCGGCGCACAGCAGCAGCAGCAAGACCAGTCAGTCGAGATGAGTCAGGACGAGCTGGACGTGGCCTGGCGAGCTCTGTATTACTTGCGGCTCGACCACACACAGGCCCACCATCTCGCAGACCAAGTGCGGCTCAAGCAGCAGAAATATGCCAAAGAAACGTCTCCGCACTCACCAACGCATGACGCCAACAACAACAACAAAACCAACGAAACGAGGAGCTATTAAACATGGGACACACACATTTTTTTTTTGTGTGTCGTTGGTCGTCATATTTTTTTTTTTCTTTTTCTTTTTTTGCGTGTGGGCTTTGTCACATAATGTCAACCGTGGCGCGACTCCAGTCTTTACTTGGCGTCGCCACTTGTGGGATGTGTGAGATTAAAATTCAATGTGGACGGTGCCATGCCATACGAGTCCGGGAGAACAACTTGTGGGAAATGATGGCGCAGCAAGATCTTGACCAACGCGTTGTGGTGGATACAATGGTGGACGGCAAACGCCAGCTCGCGACTGAGCGTCGAGTCAAATACAAACTCGTGGCCGTCCCCAGACAGCATGAACGCCGCTCCGACCGGTGCTGCTAGCGCATCCACACCTACTTTCCACGAGAGCAAGAGCAACAGAGTGAGCGTCCCGACACAAACACAGCCAGTGTCATTATCCATCCCCTCGGCCGAAGGAACGTACCGATCGTGTCAAGATCGTGCTGGATTTGTTCGATTTGATGGATCGCTGCGTGGCGGTCATGTTCCACACTGGTGTTGCGCGCACGCTGATCGTATTGGATGGTGACCTCATGCTGGTGGCCACTCGCAAGCCAAACCTCCAATGGTTTCCGCAAGTGGTCAAGGGAATGTCGTGTGTGTTGGCCAATCGATGCTTGCACCAATGGGCTCTGGAAAACGTACTGGTCGTCGTTGACCGTAGATAAAAGCTTCCGTTGCTGACCAAGCAGCGCAAACGCGCAAGCTCGAATGCCCATCACGCCGGGCGCGATCGATGGAGCTGACTCATCGCGAGAGCCGGATACACCAAAGTGGCGCCGTTGCGGAAAGCGAGTCAATACGCAATGCCCTGTCCCGTACTGTGTCGGTAGCAACGATGAGGCGGCAACCACTCGCCATCCTTGAGCTAGGCGGCGGTTCATTTTCTCCAGTTGCAATCAGTGGAAAAATTGCTGGATTTTGCAGTCCAGGATTTCTCCGCAACAACACCTCACTGGTACAGTGTACCACATCGGTCTATTTTTTGTTACCGGGTTCCGTACAGTATCGATGTGAAATAGAATTGCATCCTGCATTTTCGAATAATTCACCAAAGAATTATATTTCGGATTGTTTGCATCATTCAAATTCAGTGGAATCCCATCTTGAAGAATAATGATCTGTGAAACATTCATGCGGTGACGTATAGATACAGCACTGAACTGTACTGTACTGTGCGGGGTGAAGAAACGCCAAGTTGTACTGTACGGTACAGGACTTTGCTGTACAGTAGGGTGGGCGCCAGTGTGCGCCACCCAGAACTCCAGTGCTTTGATCAGTCACAAAATCCGACCAAATTACGATCGAAATTCAATTTCGATTCCTTCGGTCTGTTCAATAATATTACAAAAAACTTTTTACTGGCAAATAGACCACTCCCACCCATCACAAACTTTAACAGGGTGCATGTTTCCAAGTTTTTTTGTGAATACGTTTCACCGTAAACAATCGATCGGCTTGGGCCGGTATCAATTATACCGAGAGGACCTTGGGGGAAGTAACAGTTTTATCTTCTCCCCCGATTGTGTAACGTCGAGTTTTGGCTGTGTTCTTTCTTCCAAATCTTTTATGGAAATATAAATAGTCTCGAGTTCATACTGTAAGGTATATTTTCAGAGCCCAATGCAACTGCGGTAATTTTACAGTATTTTGCAAAATATAGGTGGAACGGCTGATAAAATTCACTATTCAACCGGGACAATACCCAACAGATTGTGCGGTGCAGTATTATTTCAGCATGCCCACAAAAAGAAAGGACGCGGCTTGGTGGTTGCGACAGGGGGTATTGGAGTCATTTTTGTGTGTGTGTGGGTAAAATCTGCCGTACTGTACCGAACCTTCAAAATGCAACATGCAAGAGTTTTGTGCATCCAGTCATGGCACACACCTGATGTGTGCACAGACAAGGTTTTATTCTGTAACTTTTACGATTTGTATGACGTCCAGAATGTGGGGTTTTACATTCTTTGAAGAAAACCAACCACGAGGTGGTTTTTATTAATTTTTTTTCACCCTCCCCTCTCCTCACCTCATCTGACCCCTCTCGCTCTTTTTGGGAGAGCAGAGTCCCAGAGCAAGTGCCCCTCTTCTCAAGCCCCCTAAAAACGAACGCCATAGAAATCAATCGTCACCCAACGAGGACGAACACAGAGGAGCAGTGCAAAGCCGACCCGCATTTTGTGAACAGAGCGGAGAAGTTGTCGTGAACATGAGCAGCCACCGACGAGCAGGAGGCGCGGCAGCAGGTGGCGCGCCACGGCACGCGAGCGACCAGAACTCGCTCCATCGCTGCGCGATCGCGTTTTGCGCGCAGCCCGCGGTCGCCGAGGGCGTGTGTGAGATGCACCACTCGAACAGCAGCAGCAGCAGCAGCCGCGTGATGAGCCACGCCGGACCAAGCCGCGCGGCGTCTTTTCTGGCCAACAACAGCCTCAACAGCGGTGGTGGCCCTGGATCGTACTTGTCGTCGTCGTCCCCTTCGTCCTCTGGGTACGCGGACGAGATGCCAGACCGGTACCGCGCGGGTGTCTCCAACATCGCGATCCAACCACAGCAGCGAGCGACCAAGAAACAAAAACCCAACCAGACAGACACCAATGGACGCAGCCATGGTGGCCAAATGATGATGGGCGGTGGTTCCATGCGAGGAGGCTCCTCTTCGTTCTCCATGGGCGGTGGCAGCAGCGGCAAGCAGTACCCAGCGTTGACCCAAGAAAGCCTGAACCAAATGGCCCACCGCATGAAGTACGCCAAAGGACCGACGCCCATGTCAGTGTACGACGAGAGCCCCTACTTGCCAAGCCACCACCAACACCAACAAAACCAACAAAGCCAACACCACCAAAGCCAACACCAAGCCAAGGCCAGCACGACCGGCTCGATCCACTCGGGCGACTCGGACCACTCGGGCGACCCAGATACCAATTTACGACGAGAACGGAACCGCATCGCCGCTCGGAAAAGCCGCCAGCGCAAGCTGGACCGCATTTCCGATCTGGAAGGTGAAAAGCTACGACTGGAACAACATCGCGATATGTTGGTCCAAGAAATCCGGTCGTTGGAAAAAAAAGACTCGGGCGTGGTCTCCAATGCCGTGATGACCATCACCGACAAGGAATACGCATCTTTGCAGAACGTGCGCATGCAAATCATCAAATCCGTGGAACAGGCTTATAATAGCGGCGACATTTTTTCGACCATGCAGTTTTTCCGGGAAGATTCGATCGTCAGTGGGCCGCAAAATTCCTCGGTCCATTTACGTGGCAAAGATGCATTGGTGCTGGATTTTCTATGTACCACGTATTTGTTCCGTGACATGCAACTGCAGCATGTCAACGTGGACAGCGGTGGCCCACGCAGCCAGCATTTCCGTGTCCACTGGGTGTTTTCGGGCATTGTGAAAAGCGCCGGTGTGAGTATGAACAAGGAGTTTCTGGAACTCATTGAAAGCGTCAAAGGAAAGCGTGTCAAGATTGAAGGCGTCAGCAATTTTTCCTTTTCAGGCGACAAAATTGTCTACGTCCACCGAACAGCCGACCAAGCCAAGTTCTTGTCCGCTCTTGTCAACCTAAGTAAAGAATAAGCCTCTCCAATCCTCCATTCTCCTCTTCTATCCTCCATTCTCCAAAGCAGAAAACAAAACAGATCCAATTTGGTTCGAATCAAAAACAAAAAATATATGCCCCTTGTGTTATTAATGAAAAAAGTGTAATTTTTGTGGAAGTGTTTCTTGATGATTACTGTGGGGGTTGTAAGCTGTCTCTCTCGTCTCTCTATGTGTGGTAACTACAACTCTTCCTTGGCCACAGCGGCGTCCGAGGCTGGCTTTGGTTCGTCACAGGCGACTTCTTCCGCGGCTGGAAGTGAGTACAGCGTGCGCAGGTAGTCAAACGTCTCGGAGCAGGCCTTGTCCTAACATACAGTATGACAGAGTGTGAGGTACAGGGCATGGCGCTAGTAGCATACAAGAGGATAACAGAGCCGAACCTCGTAAATCTTGCACGCGTTGAGTGCGAAGGGCTCCACGTGCTGGACAAAGTGACGTGCGCGCACTACGTGAAGCAATAAGAAGAACCAAAAAAAGTATTACTCCCTCCACCACAAAATAAATACAAAAAAAAAAAAAACTCGTCAAAGGGTCCACGCACTTTGACCAGGAAATTCCGCGTAGAAGCGGTCGCTGAGCAAGCCCATGCGGTGAAAGTAGACCACTTTTTGGTACCAGTGGAACAAACGCTGCCACTCGTGGTCAAATTTCTTATCCCACAAGCGCTCTTCAGGCTGCTTGCACGCGATTTGTTGCGGCGTCAACTGGGTCCAATGGGAAAACTCTTCCACCGATCTGCGGAATAAATCCATACAGTACATGCACAGTCAGCAGGCACGTCACCAAGTCTCACATACGGGATATCAACGATAGAAAAAAGGTATTTACCGGACCGCATCGCCCATTTGAGGGGTCGAGTACTCGGCGTACAGAGTGTTGAACAGCGTCGCCTCAGTCGTGAGCTCCGTGAGCACCACCATCTTGTAGTAGTACACGACCGTGACCAAGAGCGTCACGATGGAGATCGCGAGCGGCGCGTGGGACATCTGCGAGCCCATGGTGGTCGAAATACCTCTAAAAAGGTTAGACGAATCCTTGGAGTTTTGCAATTTTCCAACATTTGATACAGTATCAGGTTTGGCGAAAATGCATTGTGGTGTGTCACACACTATACTGTTCTTTTCGTGGTGTGGCCCACACCATTATGTAATATCAAGGTGACTCACTCCGTGTAACGTCACCAACGAAAAACTTGAGTGCTGGTGGCCACAACATGTGTGTCTTCCTCTCTTGGCGCTCACCGCGACGACAAGAAAGGTGGTCTTAAATAGTATAAAACGTTCTGTACTGTGCCTGGTGCTGTGCAGCATGTTGGAGCCGGGTACAGTGAACTTCAGTTTCCAATCCAACGAACCGCACGATTCTGCACGGAACACTTCCATCTCTGACGTAAGCTTTGTCGTGTCTGTGGTGGGCTATCGCAGCGGCCCAGCAGCAAAACACGCACGCCAAGTGATTGCACAAACGCCAAAACTCACCAACGTGGTCCACCCAATTCAACATCTTCAGCATTTGGGGCGTCAAGGACCGGAACGCCATCGACTGTCTCATGCCACGTGGATATGTCACTGTTATATCCTGCGTGTGGTAGATTGCACAACCCTAACTTTTGTTGACTGTGCCCTTTCAGTGACGAAATCATCATGGACACTTGACCAGTTTAAACCGTATACACCCATGTTTAAACCACTGGCAGCGAATATTCCACCACCTGTCACAGGAACCAACGAAATTCGCTTGAGACCGTTGTGCGGAGTTCGTTCGCGTGTGCACCAGGATCTATCTGAGATTAAAGATTTGATGTGCCCAATCAAAAGCCAATGCAGGCTTTGTCACAGAGGCAACCAGTCAAGTTCACTCGCGACGTGGAGTGAAGATTCAAGGTCCAGACTGACGCAAGATCTCGGCCCCTGTCCCAAAGTGGCCGAGCACAGTTTGCATGCAATTGCTGGTTGAATGCTCAATTGCTGCTCCATTTCGAGACTACTCATTGGGAGAGCCAAAACACTCTTGAAGCTGCGAAAGACATCAGTTTTCCGAAACTTGCATCCCGTCTCCAAGGTGGCCGATTTCTGTGTGAGCTTTTTTGTGGAAGCATTTTCTTTTCCGCGAATCATTTGCAATGGCAACGTTTCAAGCCAAAATGACTGGTTGAATGTCAATTTGTGGTGCTTCATTTTGGCTAATGAACAGCATCAGACCCTGCCAAAAAAAAAACCGGGTAGGGCTAGGTCCAACAATTGCAATCGGGCGGGTTGGGTGTGCATTCATGCGAGTTCAAGTTCGTAATTTACAAACCATTTTTGGTAAACTACATTCGCTCGCCAACACGACTTCCATCGTGTCGACAAAATACACTGCTGGACGGTTAGCTAACCAATCCAATCGCTGCACGGCGCCGACACCTCTCAAGCCACAACAAGACCGCGTCAAGGCTGCGCAAAACAAAAAAGCAAGGTCTTCCCGTCGGTCGTCGGCACAAAGCCACACGGCCGCCCCCATAGATTCGTTTCTTCGTTCTCTTCTTGGTTCTCTTCTCTCGCTGCCGCGTCTCTCTTCAACGCTCATCGTGCTCTCCCGCCCTCTCCCTTCTCCCTGTTTTCCTCTTCGCTCGGTTCAATTGACTTCTTCGGGAGCGCGAGAAATCCATGCCTATTGACAACCCCAAGCCGCCGGCAACTTCGTCCTTGCTGCATACTTCGTCGTCGACCTCGGAGCTTGACGCCTTACGAAATCGTGCGTCATCAAACGGTGGAGCGCTTGCTGCGTTTTCCCCGACTGTCGCGAATTCCTTTGAACATCTTGTGTCGAGTTCCACCTCGGCCAATATCTCCTCGCCCAGCAGCGCGGCTCCTAGCTCTTCTGCTTCATCCACGATTTCCACATCGTTTGAGCGCAAGACATCCACTGAGGACTTTGTCAAGGCCAGCCAAGTGAACGTTGCACTTGGCCCACGCAAAAGCAGTCTTGACGATCTCGCCGCGGAACTCGCGCCATCGCCACCGACCAACACCGCCTCGGACACGCGGCTTCTGTACCGCCAGTGGCGCACCGTGCAATCGCCTTCATCCAGCCAGGACCCATCGGACGCTTCCGCCAATATGAGCGAAATAGTGTAAGTTGTTGCCTTCCCTTTCATCTCCGTCTCCTCTCCCTCGTCCGCTCCCTCTCCGCTCCCTCTCCGCTCCTCCTCCTCCATCTTATTTTTCCAAGTATCTGATATATCTGATTCTTCTTGTTATATTCCCTACCACAGACAAGGTCCCGATGCACTGAGCCGTTCTCCGTTTGAGCAACCCGGGTACTTGCGATCACCCGACCAAGGCCCCTCCTCCTCCTCTTCCTCCGCTGCGTCTGGGTTCATGCGGTCCCCTGAGCAGCTTCCTCGCATCGCCGAGCGGGTCGAAAACGTTGCGCTACTGGCCAATTACGACCCGGATCTGCAAGCGCGGATACTCTCGGCCCAACTCGCAGCGCAAGAAAAAGACGCCGCGGCGGCAGGCTCGTCGCCAAACGTGCCGCGCCCACAAGGCGGATCCTACGGCAAAGGATCGCGCGCGACGCCCGACAGCAGCAGTTCCAATTTCATGAAGAAAGCGAGAAGCTACCAGGCGCTGGAAGATCTGGAAAAGACGGGATACTTCCCATCAGCGCCAAAGCCATCGGCGCTGGGCGTCCAGCGTGGGCTGAAAGACTCGGTCGTGAACGATATGTGCCGCGCGGTGGTCAAGCATATGGTGGGCGACGTGTACGTGTCGTCGTCGGGCCAGTTTGGCACAAAAAAAGTGCTGAACCACTTGTACCAGCCCGTGTTGCAGTCGGTGCAAAGCCATTTCCGGCGACTTCCAGCGCGGTACGCGTTGTCGGTGAACCCTGATGATGTGCCCATGCATATGCGGCTCTTGGCCAAGCACCAGCGGAACCCAGACGATATCAATATCAACGTGCAGCTCAAGAAAGATGACGACGGAAAGTACGTTCTTGCGCTGCGTGTGTGTGTGTGGATGTGCTACTGCTACTGCTGCTAGTCGGTACTAATCCATTTGGTGTGTGGTATTAGTATCGTGACGAATGTGTGTGAAGTGGTCGTGGTGTCCATGGACCGCGACAGTTTACTGGACGCCATCACGCGGTAAGTAGTGGCCTATCTACCCTAGCCTAGCGTACCTCTCCTAGTCTACTACAAAAGACTTTGCTGACGCTTTAACCTTGCTGGATGGGGTACAGTGCGCTGACTTGCATGAAAGGCAGCATCTTGGACGCGGATGTGATGACGACCCACGACGGCGTGACGTTGGACCGGTTTGTGGTCAAAGGATCGTTCATGACCGACGACCGCCAAGTTGAAATGAAGCGACGGATACTGGACAACCTTGCCCGCATGGATGGCGGCGGCGACTTGGACACTCTCTCGTCACCGTCGTCTTCTTCTGCAGCGTCCACACCGACGGCTGCTGCTGCGGCTGCACCAGCGATGGCGACACTCACCGAAGGCACGGATACCGAGACTGAGCTTGCCGACAAACTTGCGGTCATGAAAATGGTCGACAAGAATAATGACATCAAAGACGAATGGCGGCTCAATATCAACGAAATCAGAATCGATGCAGCGGTCGGAAGCGGTCGGTCGGGAAACACCTACAGCGCCTGGTGGCGAGGCACAAAAGTCGCTGCCAAAATCGTGGATGCGTCGGCTCAAAATGCCGCGCTCAGTGAAGATTTACTCAACGAATTCCACCGCGAAGTCGCCGTGGTGAGCAAATTGCGCCATCCGAATATTGTTTTGTTTTTGGGCGCCGCCATCGCACCACCAAGATACTGCCTCGGTACGTGTGCATTATTGTTTTTGTTCTTTAAAGACGGGTATTGTGAGGGATAAAAACTCACCTTTTTAATTATCTTGCAGTTTTTGAGTTCATGTCCAATGGCACACTGACGGATGTGATCCGGTCTCGCAAAGCGCCACTTGACTTTTTCCGGATCGCGACGGAAATGGCCATGGTACGAACAAAAAAAATGACTGGCATCCCTTTTTATGTGCAACAAGACGAATACTAACTGAATGGTATTTTTTAATGATAGGGTATGAATTACTTGCACTTGTGCTCGATCATGCACCGCGATCTCAAGTCGGGCAACGTCTTGCTGGATGCCCATGGCACGGTCAAGATCTCGGATTTTGGCTTGAGTTGTGTGCTGGATATCAGCAGTTCCCATGATTTGACGGCGGAAACGGGCACGTACCGATGGATGGCGCCCGAAGTGATCCGCCACGAGCCGTACTCGACCAAGGCAGACGTGTACAGCTTTGGCGTCGTGCTGTGGGAAATGATCTCGAAAGATCAGCCATTCCGAGGGCTCACGCCAATCCAAGGTACATATCCGGTTTTTTTTTTTTTTCTTTTTTTGTAATTTTTTTAGCTGACATTTTATTTATTTTTTGATATATTTTTGCAGCTGCCTTTGCCGTGGCACGACAACAAATGCGCCCAGCGTTGCCACGCCACACGCCACAAAAAATTGGCGAGCTTGTGGAACACTGTTGGCACCAAGATCCAAACCGACGACCTGATTTTACGGCCATTTTGGAGGCACTTCCACTGGTCAAAAACTCGCTCAAGAAACGTGATTTTAAGAATTTGGGCTTCACGCTGCCTTAAGCAAAAATGGAGACCAAGCAACACTGAAAAAAGGCCGATGACAAGCGGAATCACAACGGCCTCAGTCATTTTATTAGGATGTAATAGAGAACCACACACACACACACACAAACACCACCCAGACGACCCACGACCAGTCGGTATGATAATTTTTAAAAAAAAACAATAATAAAACATTTTGGGACATTTTAGGACAATGAAAATTGTGACTCGATCCATCAAAACTCACGCAAAAACTCATTTTTCTTCTTCTTGAACGCCATCACAATGCTGTAAATGCCCCTTTTTTGTTGCTCCTCCATTATTTTTTTGGCTATTTCTTCCCCGACTCCTTGGATCAAAGCTAATTCATGATACGAAGAGGTTTGGAGATCCGGCGGAGGATCAAGAAGGCTTTGGTACGCGCGGCTCGCAAATGGTCCAAAATTGACTTGGCCTCCCCCACATCAGTTATGGATGCAACGCAATCGCCATCAACATCTGAACAAGAATACACGCGCACTCCAAGCACCCTCCTTCCCGAAAAGTCCATCGAAACAAACCGAAACTTTGCAGGAAATCCACAGTCATCTCTTGTCTATGACCAATGCATTCCATCATTCTATACGGACGGCGAGAGAAAATGGCAGCGAGCACATCTCGACAATTAATAGCATCTTGGAAAAAAGGACACTCAAAAAGATCACGATAGCCGTGGCGAATGGCATCGTATACTTCTCCCACGAGGCTGGCCGGGTCCACGGCTTCCATTTGATCGACGGAGAACCGCGCCAGCACATTTGCTAGCAGTTCCAGTGCTCGGCCATGGCCGCCCATATCCTCCACCAATTGTTTCTCCAATTTTGTTCTTGCGTTTATGACATCCTCGCCACGCAATCGTGGCGGATGGAGAAACACACGCAGTTGAGAAGAACCGAACAATGCTTGCTGGACTGGAAGTTGACTTGTCGACGAACAAACACACACAGCAAAACAAGTGGATGAGTTTATAAATTCACAAATCGTCGCCAAAACGCGATCCAAAGAATTGCCATCATTGCTATCGTTGGCCAGCGTCTCCAGTCCATCCACACACAAGATCACCGTCATTTCCTTCACCTGATCAGTGCTAAAATCACTTTTTCAATCGTAAAATGCAAATTTGGATACATTTCCTTCAAATTTGTGCTAAAATCGTGGAAATTTTCATGGGTTTTGGGTTTCTTGGAAAGCTGGTACAGCATACGCAAGCTGATATCAAAATTCTCCTTCTCACACGTCACATGAAACACGTACGCGCTTTTTCATTCTCTCAATGAGCTCTTCATTTTGTGATTCCTCGGCCGCCAGACACAGAATATTTTTCATTTCATCCAGCAGCCGTGATTTGCCCGTTCCACGTCCACTGCAAATCAAAGGCAGCGCATGGGTCTGCTTGTCCTCGATGCCTTGCTGCCAGGCTTCGTAATGCTGGACAAGTGGACGAACAAGACAATTTGCCACTTCCAGTGGTCCTTGGTACGGCCAGTTTTGTCCAGAGCTGGTGCAAAATGGCTCGGGCTCGTTCCACTGTAACGCCTCCGATACTAAATGCTGCCATTGCACCACCGCCGCTGACCGCACGTCCACAAAAATGATCTTGTTTCGATCCAAATCTTTTATGGACTGCTGTGGTGGCGAGGGCTTGCTTGCTTTGTATTCTTCTTCGTTCGCGAACAGTCGAAGCTGCGCTGGTGATACATTCTTCAGCAAATCTGGATCTTCCTGGCGACCTCGCACAGATGACGCACATCGTTGGCTTGATCATTATCATCATCTGGGAAGGCCACGGCATCGTGTGCTACTCCCAAGAACGGGATGCCATGTCGATGATCGGAATCCGATCCGTCCACCAACTGGAACCAAATTCCGTTCGCCATTTATGTTCCCCGCCCACGTGAAATTTGACAAGTTTTGCTTGTAAAGGCTTGGTTCAATGCTGGTGGGCGATGGGAATTTTCTCTTTCCTTGCCGTGCTGGCTGAGGTTTTCTTACTAGAGTCCGACGACGCGTCCCAGGTCGCTTTTCATCATTTTGAATTTGATGTGGTCCAGTGCCAGTTGATAATTTTATGAAACATTTGGGGAAATTTTATGATAGTTTTGGGATAAAAATACTGTTTGGCTTCTATCTTCTGGTATCTTCAAAAAAAAAAAAAAACGCCCAATGCGGCGGCAGACTCTTCACGGTGGTGGTATTTATTGCGACTTTTGCTCGCAAATCGCAGCCAGCAGCAGCCTGCTTACTGCTGGCCATCGTGGCATCGGGGCCGGTTCTTTTTAACAAAAATGATGAAAGCGACCTGGGACGACACCAACAGTGTGCGTGAGACCCAGCTGACGACAGTCGGGCCGAGCCTGGCAGTCCCGCCAGGCAAAGGCGGCAGCCACGCTCCACGAGCCAGCAAAGACCAAAAGCAGCACCACAAGGACAACAACCGAAAGCAAACCGTCGCATGGTCCGAGACAGAGTCGCAGGCAAAGCTTGACGACGATGAGAAAGACAAGGCTCACAATGGAGACAACGTCCCAGCCACCAAAAGGGGATCCAAACCGACCCGCCAAGCCCAACCAAAAGCCAAACCCACTGTCAAACCGATCCACAAGCTCGCCTTGGCCATCGTGCTGCTCCAGGCACTGTGGGCGTGGGTGATTCCGTTGAAAAATATCGCGACTGTGACTTTCCCGACGATCCACCCAGATATCTCGACGACCAAGACCTACCCTTATCTATCTAATGACGCCATTTTGAGTGGCTTTTCCTTTGGCCCCACCCAGAACCAGCCACCTGTGGCGGTCCCAGGCACAGAAATCGTGCCACTTCTTCAACAAGTGCTTGAGATCGTGCTTGGCGATGCGATCGTGAGGCAACAACTCATGGAAATCGGTACTTTTGACATCGCCGCGATTTATAAGCTTGTCGGCTTGGATGACTTTGCGGTGGTAGCCAAATACGCCTCGCTTGTCCACCAAAGCACCGAGTTCCCAGGCGGCAGGTTCACAGTGCGGCCATTCCAAGGCAATACTTCAACCGAGCCCCCCAAGCCCAAGCTTCAAGTGTTTTTGAAGAGCTCTTTTTCCGATGAGATGCCGGATGTCGCGATTGAACTGAGCTGCTCACAAGAGAAAGCGTTTTTACAGGCTACACGATGTACCCGTACACGAGACGGGTACCCTTGCAACGATGATCCCGATGAAAGCGTCTTGTATCAGGATGTCAACTTGGAAAACTTGGCACAAGGCACGGGCTTGGAAAATAACGTGGCGTTGCTTTTTGTGATTGACTACTTCCACCAAGTCATGGGCACGTTGTTTGCTGCCAAAGACTGGGCGGCTATGGTGGACAATCTCAATTTCAACCAATCGATCATTGCCCATGCATTGGACACGGGCTCGGCTAGTGTGTACAAAGACGGGTCGCCCTATTTGATGGATACCGACGCGTTCTTGGTCGGCATCGTGGCGGCTGCGATGGAGACCTCGTTGTTAGAATCGTGTATCGCCTCGGAGCTGGTCATTGGTCAGTTTTATGTGCGCTCGTTTGTGCTGAGTCTTGTCCAGAGCGCCTTACAAAGCCATGGCGTCTTTGACCCATGGACACCAGAAATCTTCACGCCAAATTCCACGGAAGCGATGTTAGAGCCCATTTGGAAGTCCAGTATCCACGTGACCTCTGGTGCGTATGCACAAGAGACCCAACAGAGCCTCACTCGCTTCTATGGCCAAACTGTTGCGACGCTCACGACCTCAGCCGCGCAATTTAAATTGGACCGGAAAGAAACCACTGCTTCGCAAGTGGCTGGCTCGTCTATGCGCTTGCTCCAGCAAATGGTGTACTACGCCGATGTCGTGAGCACTTTCCAGTACACGACAACACCCACGTATGACTCGCAACAGTACAAATTGCTGGGCTGGGCCGGCTCGGAGATCACAGGCTTCCGCGACTCGTTCACGGCGACGAGCCTCATGGTCTTGCACTTGAACGAGCTGCCACGAGTGTCCAATACAGTCGCGGACCCGTACTGGGACGACGAAGCCCAGTACGCTGGATACTTCCAGGCTCTGGAAGCCAGGGCCAGCTCTAGCGACTCGGGCTCGACAAAGCCGACGGCTCCATTCAAAGTCTTTGAGCAACATCTCGCGATCAAATCGATGACCCGGGTCGCCCCCTCGGACGACGAGCCAGCGAACCGTTGCCAGCGCGCGCTGTTCAAAGTGGTCGGTAAAGTGAGCTACCTGGCACTGCTAGAGCTTTCCAAACCAGCCGGGTACTTGATGTTTATGGGCGAATTGCCTTCTGGCGCCAAACGGTGGCTGATCAGCCAGATCTTCCAAGAAGAGCTTGTCGCGGAAAGCTTTTCAGGAGAAAGGCTGCCGTTTACGTACCGCAATGGGCCGTATACAAGGAAAGATGATGGAAGCGCGTGGGTCACCATTTTGCTGCTGGACGCGATGCTCAAATTCTATGGCAAGGACACCACGGCAACAGCTTTGCTGCAAGAGCTGGACGCGTCGCTCACGCTTTTCTTGAGAGCAGCGAATGGCAATCTCAATTTCCCCGATGCAGCTGCGTGTAGACTCAGTGGCGCCGCTGGATCTCCACAAGAGGTGAGCTCTTCGGATTCATTGGACCAAATCTACGATAAGATCCTGCCAGGGCTTCAATTGGGGATGTTGGATCTATTAGAGGAAATTCCAAGTATCACAACGCGCTTCCAAAAAGCCATGGAAGCCAAAGGTGTGTCGTGGGTCACACTGACAAAAGACCAGATCATTGGCTCGCCAGTGATTACGAATACGACCGAGGGCCGTGGGCCACCAGTCGCAGACTGGCAGCCCACAGCTTTCACCGCTGGGCTACTCAAGTTTTGGCCGCCAAAGACTCCTACCCGTGAGGTGGTTGCCAAGCTGCGCGCTTCGTCGGTTTGCTACAAGATGCTGGATCTGCGTGGGCTCCGCGAGACGGTGCGGTGCTTTGCCGAGCCGTTGAATGCCGTCGTGGTGCGCCACCAGTACCGTAGTGAGCCGATGCGCAAGTTTTTTCAGCTTGTGTGGTCCATGGCGGTGATGCTCAACACGATCGCGTTTTTTGTCATCCTCAAGTACATCCGCAAGTTGTACAAGGCCTACGCGATCACAAAATTTGAATGTCTGGACGTGCGCGTCGCGTTGCAGCTGAACTTACAAGGCATCGGCGTGCTCAGCATCTCCCAGAGTCTGCTTGTCCTTGTCGCGTCTCTGCCCGCGATTCTGACGTTCCACATCCCGTCCGATCCAACGTTTATGCCGTTTCTGGACAGCGAGAGACTGCCCAAGCCATTTGTGGATGTCTTGGTCACGCTGTCGATGAGCTGGGTCATGAAACTGGGCTTTGACCTCTGCAATATGTGGATCCGTTCCAAGAGGCCTCTGGATTGGTATCATCTCTTCCACGTGCGGTGGTTTCTGCTCTGTATCATCTTGATCCTGCGGTTGATCACGCCAGCGCGCGTGTCCGAGTCATTTGAGATGTTGATCTTGACGTTGATCCTCTCTCTTTTGTTTGGCGCGTGCTGCATGTGCGTCATCTTTTTACCAGAGCGGCGAGGTAAAGTTGTCGCAGAAGAGCGCAAAGAGAACCACGATGCCGTCGTGGCCGCGCTGGTCAAGCAGAATATGCCCTTGACGCGGTACGGAGTCGTGGGCCGCACAGCCACTGGATGGAGCAAGACCGGGCTCATCGTTGAAGGATGGCGGCTGGGACGTGCAGCGAATGGGGATGAGGTGCTGCGTAAAGATGGCGGAGAGATTGTGCTGCCAAAGGTCCCCTTAGACGACGTAGATTCGGTGGAGGATGATGATGTCGTTGCGACTGAGCCGACTTCCGAAGTCACTTGGTGATATAATGGAAAAAATAAGAAAATGACGAAATGGATATATTACCGGTGAGATACCGGTACTAAAATTTGTAACCGGTATTGTACCGGCTCTTTTTGGCATGACGATGAGGTCACCGGGATGGAAACAACCAGCAGAGAGGGTGATGCGCCCACATGGTAACTGCAGTGGACCACGCCAAGGCATTTGATTCCATCGGGTGCACGTGAAAACAACAGAGCGAGAGAGAGAGAGGCATTCCATTTTACTCTGTGTGTGTGTCTGGTCGATTGTCGTCTACACGCTGAGCCAATCTACTCGCTGAACCTGTTGAAGGAAGCGGCGCTCTTATTCACTTGGAATATTCTCCACAAGTCGGAAGCGTCGCTGGTCGTCGGTCAGTTGCTGTCGTGAGCTGCGATCGCGCGCAGCAAATCGGCAGTTGAGAAAAAAAGAAATACATCCACTGAGAACACTGGAGTCAAACCCACAAGAGTAACATCGCATCGTGGGAAAAGCTCTTCCCTCCCTACGCGACACTAGCATAGCCTTCCCACCATCATCACCATCACCATGGGCTGTCGTGCTTGCTGTGTGTGTTCGCTCGTGACCCGCATCGTCTTGCTCGTCTTGCTGCTTTCGCTTGTACCCACCGGGTACTTGACCCATGAGTACTACCTCAAGCCATGGGCAAAAGACCGCATGCAAGACTACGCCGACTCGGTCACGAAATACTACGATACCATGAACACCACCACGACACTGCCCGATCTCAGCGGCGCGTCATTGGTCGACGGCGTCGCGTGTGTCCAGTGTCCAGGCGTCAACAACGTCTACCCAGTCACATCTTCATCGCATCCAACGTACAGCGCGTTCCAGAAGCTGCTGATCAACAACGGCGCGTGGGTCACATCCATGCTCATGACCATCGGAGTCGCGGTCGGTGGCGGCGGCTCCTTGGTCGTCACACTGCTCAACGCCATCCACGGGGTCTCTAATGGCGCCGCGTCACTCAAGCCCACTTCGTCCACTGCCCAAAATGGCTGCGGTCTGTTTGAAATGGTCATGATGGTCAGCCAAGCGCAGTTTATCACCATGCTGGGCGCGCTCCACAGTGAAGGAACGCCTTTGTTTTTCTTGGAATTTGCCAAGAAACTCGCATGGACAAACTTGCAGATTTTCCCGTCCGAGACATCGTACCATCCACAAGAACCAGAAGCTACAGCAGCCGGAGACCGGCGGCTTGTGGATACTTGGGCAAACAGCAATGCCACGGGCATTGAGCGGTATGCCGTCTTGGTCGGCGCCGAGCCAAACCATCTCTTTTACTACACGTGCGTCGCACTGGCCGTGGCGCTGGGCTCCATCGTGGTCGTGTACGTGCTGCTGCGTGTCATGATCGCGAGCTGCAGGAAGCAAAAAGACGTCGCCGCGACGCTGGACCACCGCGTGATCTGGGTGGTCTTGCAGTTGCTCATGCTCGTGCAGTACGTGGTTTCCATGACGGCGTGCTTCCAGATTTACTACACACTTTCCGGGCCGTCATCGAGCCGTGGCTCGACGGGCGATATTGGGCTCGCGATCGTTTTGCTGGCGTTGATTTGTATCGGTTTGCTGCTCTTTGGCGTGATCAAAGTCGCACGCCACAAGGAAGAGATCCTCACCCACGGCACCCATGACCATGATGAAACCAAGCCGTTCCATTTACGGTATTCGGTGTTTTATCTGGATTTTACCGTGCCAAATGTGTATTTTTTTGTGGCCAAGATGGTCTTGGATGTCGCGTCTGGTGCTGTGATTGGTGTGATCCAAGATGGGGCCCTTCAAATCGCCATTTTAGTGGCCCTAAATGTTTTTTTTTTGGTGGTTTTGATGTGGCGGCAACCGTACTTAGTGCCGACGTTTTATTACGTGGCGGTTTTCGCTGGGTACTTACGGGTTGTGCTTTTGTTGTTGGCGCTTGTGCAAACAAAGGACGACTTGTTTCCTCAAGATGTGCGCGATTACGTTGGTGTGCTGATCATCATTCTCAACGGCATCTTGTTGCTGTGTATCTTGGTGCGTCAGTTTTATGTGCTTTGTGTCGCGATCTTCCGCTGGGCCTCGCGCCCACAAGGCAAACCCGAGGAGGATACGGAACTGGGCATCCCCCTACAAGAGATGCATAGCGGACGGCGCCGCGGTGACACCACCAACAACACGAGCTCGGACCGCACCGCCACGAGGAGCTCTGGTACCACCACCAAGACCAGCAGTGGCAGTAGTAGCAGGCGCTCTCGTGGTGCTGCGAGACCTGCCGTGGATGATTCGACGCTGTTCGCCTCGCAGCCGTACCATGAACTCAAGGGCGATGAGAACGCAGGCAAGACCGACCGCCACTCGATGCCAGCCACGAGTGGGTACTACTCGTCGTCGTCGTCTTCGGCGTCCAAGCCCAAAGGAGGCGGCCGCCGCAGTTTGTACTCGCAGCGCACGCGCCAGCATAAGAAACAGTTTGCCGCCGCCAAGGAAGACGAGCTGCCTGACTGGGCCAAAGTGTAGCAGTTACGCAAATCCATATCCGTGTGCGTCCACCGGCAGACCACAAAGAACAAGAGCTGCTGCATATCGAACTTAATAGAAATGGCTACATGTTGAATGCGCACTTAGTACCATGTCGCACAGTGCGGACTTTGTCGAATCTAAATTTTTTCATAAATCAGGTTGAACTTTTGCCAATCAAAACAGTCCGGAAACTCTTGTGTGTGGGTGCAGACCGTACCCACACTCCGTGGTGGGATCTTCTGGACTGTTTGACTTGCCAAAGCTTCGGGGGCAATTCGCGACGAGCGCGTGGTGAAGCTCACTTCTACTTGCGCCATCAGCTACACACATCGCTCCCCAGTTCTACCGTAGTACACTGCAAGCTCCATCAAGAATGATCTCTACGCGCTCTGCTCTTGGGCTCCTCGCCGCTGCCGTGGCGCTCGCTGCGCCAACCCAAGCTGCAACTGCTGGTGTCTACTCGGGCGTCGCGAAAAGCGCCAACACGGGTGACTTCGTGTCCAACGCCTGCGGATACGAAGAGTTTTCGACGCAGTTTGTGTCGGCCGCGGAAAGCCGCTTTGCCTATGTGAGCGCGTCGTTTTTTGAAGGCGGCGCAGTCTGTGGGCGTTGCGCCAGTGTGTCGCTCTCGCCATCGAAGAACCCGTCCCACACCACGCCAAACACGACTGTGACTGTCATGCTTATCTCCCGTTTTGATGACCAATGCGGCACCGACCAACACAGCAGCGACTACGATTGCACCAAGGACTTGCTCCTCTCCAAGCAAGCGTACCGTGATATGCTCAACCAAGGCTCCGGCAGCCGCTACAGCGTGAACTGGAAATATGTCGAGTGTCCATGCGACTTTATCGAAGGCGGTATCGAGTTTGAATTCGGCACAGCGACGACGCCACAGCTTCTCACCGTGCAACCGCGCAATTTCAAAGGCACGATCGACTCCATGGAAGTGGAATTTGAAGATGGCAAGCGGTTTGCCTTTGGTGGCGTCGGCGAGAACGCGTACGGCTCGTTCCGCATGGTGGTGCTTGAAGATGAGGCGTACAATTTCGCGATGCCGTTCACGCTCATCGCCACGCAAGCGGAGACCAACAGCGCCATTGAAGTCGCCATCACCGAGCTGCCTGTTCCATACGAAGTGCTGGTGACCGATGAACAGTTCTAATCTCAGTACATTAGGTTGTTCAGCGGCCTGTAACAATGAATACATTTGCTTCATTTCATTCATTTGGAGAGGACTGAGACCCTCTGGAAATAGATCCCAAAAATGGAAACGACTCCAACGAATGGGACGGCACACGTACTGAAGAGCTCGCGCCACTGCGCGGTCGCCAGAAGCAGTGTGCGTGCGTCCGTCCATCGGACACTCCTCCGCTCAGCCTGTTCCCATAAAGAACGTGGCGCTCCAAGCAGGCTCCCCCATAGCTGGTCAACCTCGTTGTTTCTGATTTGCGTGGCCATCGCAATATTCAACATTCAACAAAAGTGTAGCCATCATGAGCGACGACGGCGACGGAGAAGCGCGCTTGGCGCTGTTCCAAGAGTTTGTCGAGCGGTATGAGATCGAATTAGAGGACCCTGTGGACACGGTGGGCGAGATGGAGGACTTGGAAGAACTGGATCTATCGGATAAAGGGCTCATGGAGCTGCCCGCGGACTTGGGCAGCGTGCTCCCAAAGAATATCAAGACCCTTGCGCTGGAAAAGAACTCATTAACCACGCTACCTGACTCCATTGGAGAGTTTCAACAAATCACAGAGCTGTACGTCCGCGAGAACCAGCTCACGGAGCTGCCCAGTGGCATCGGCCGGCTCGAGGAACTGGAGAGTCTGTATTTGGAAGACAACAAGATCACCGAAAAAGGCATCCCGGACAGTCTCGCGGAGCTGGCCAGCAGCCTCGTGGGGCTCTGTTTGCACCGCAATCTTCTCTCTGTACGTGTACCATAATTGTATATGGTGTTTCATGTTTTCTCTATCATGCTGACTTCTGTACGCCACAGTCTTTGCCTCTGAGTATTTGCTCGCTCATCAAGCTAGAAGAGCTCTATCTCAACGACAATGCGCTTGAATCGTTACCTGAAGAACTGGGCCAGCTGGTCCACTTGAAAGAGCTCGATATATTGGGCAATAAGCTCCAGACACTGCCCAGTTCATTCAAAAACTTGACAAAACTGGAGATCTTGCATGCTGAAAACAACCAGCTAAGCAAACTGCCCAAAGGGATGAGTGGCCTCGTGTCGCTGAAGAAAATTTATCTGCAGAATAACCAACTCACCAAGCTCCACGCGTCTCTGGGCCGCTGTGGCAAGCTGGAAGTGCTCAATGTGGAAGACAATACACTCACGAAAGTCGCCAAGCGGATCGGCGACTTGCCACGGCTCAAGCACTTGCTGTTGGCCAACAACAAGATCACTGAGCTGCCGTTCAACCCGATGGAAAAGGCACCGGGGCTGCGTCGCCTGACGCTCACGGGCAATGCGCTTTCGCAAGAAACCATGGCGCTGGAACAGAAAGTGACGCTGAACCAACTGAGCGAAGGCGATGAAGATGAAGACAGTTAATACCACAAAAAGAGAGAAAGAGACGAAGTATGATTAGAGCCCAATCGCAAAAAAAAACCGAAGAAATAATATAACGTTGGGGTATAAAATATATTTTTTATGAAAAAAAGGCATGCGTGTCTAGATCGGTCTTTATGGGCGATGGTAACGGCAACGGCGATGGGGCGATGAATGTTTTGGACGACAGCAGCCCATTAAAATTGTTTCCGACTTGGTAGGAAGCAGACGATGCGCTTGAAAGGGTGCTTCTGTTTCGGCCTCCAGCCATTCGTGATGCTGCCCTTGAGCTGCTATTACTGCTACTTGCTGCACCTTGCCGCTGCGTTGCTTTGTTGGAGTCGGAAGAGGATGCCAAGAAAGATAGGAAGGCAGCGTTGCCACTCGCCTTGGCCATCATCTCCTTTTGCTGCGAGACCTGAAGGAAGATACAAAATAGTCTATTAGCCCCTTTGTTTGGCTAGCCCAGACTGTAAGGAGAGATGCACATTGGATCTTACGAGGTAGTTGAAGGCCGAGATCTGTTCTTTCAGCTGCAGTTGGAGTGTGTAGGCGCGAAAAAAAGACGGATTCTGTTCTTCCAGTTTTTGCCACACGACGGCCGTGAACGATGGCTCGACGTTGGCCTGGGTCTTGAGTGTCGCCATGATATCGTTCTGAAAATACAACGACAGAGAGAGAGAGAGAGAGAATCGGAATCAGGATCAGGGAGCTACTCGACAGTCTCTTAGGCGTTCGTTTACCTTGCTCAGATATTGTTGGAGACATCGCTCAATGAGGTTTTGCACACGCAAAATATCATTCCATGAAAACGATTGGTTTTGGGAACCAGCAGCAGCACCACCACTAGTAGCATTTGAACTTGTGCGTTTGCTTCCTGTATGAGTTGAGGTTCCGCCTGTGTTTGCTGCAGAGCTCTTCTTTGTATTCGTGTTGGATGCCTTGGACTGGTTGGATCGTCGAGGCGACTTGCGTGTCCCCTGCGCCGTCTTTGGCTGCGATGGCTTCTTCTCTTGCTTGATTTTGATGGGTTGTTGTACGTGGAATTCAACTGGGAGAAGTTCCATCGTGGCGGTAGCAGGAGCAGCAGTGGCAGTGGCAGCGGCTTCTCTGGGCTGGTTATCTTCGATCTCAGTATTCCCAGTACTGTTCGGTGGCTCGCTTGTCGTGGTGGTGAAAGGCGGTGCGTCTGGATACAACTCTTCATGTTGATTTCCGTCTGATAACGCATCCAATGACATCGCAAACGCTCTTGCATCCTCTTGGAAGGCATCATCCAGGTCCATCGCATCGGGTTCTTCTTCTTCTTTTGCATCCAAAGTATCCGTCGCGTTGGCGGGAAGCTCTTCCGTCATCGCCGTGTCTAGGGCGCCAAGCGCCTGGTCTCCCACAGGCGACGAAGATTCAGCAAGAGAAGAAGCTGTGGTGTTGGCCTCCATAGCGGTGCGTATGCCGTCTTCTTTAGCGGACGAATCGTCTGCCATGGCCACTTTGTTCGTGTGTATGTGGAGCGGACGGTTAATAGTGGGGGACAATGGCTACGCTTGATGAAGTGGACTATGTTGATGTTGCTGTTGTTGGTATCGTTGCAGTATGTTGCTGTTGTCAAAGAGACAACCCGTGAACCCGCACCGCCACGGCGCGCGTCGCGTCAGCTCAAATGGTTTCATTGCCAAAAAACACGAAAAGACACCATGACATGAGCAGATGGGCGACCAGGAAGTCATTTTGGTTGTGTTTTCTTCGAAATTCGATCCAAAATGCCGTTGAGAGATTTTCACGAACCAGAAACAAATGTTTGAATATGCATTTACAGAGGTTTACAAACCTCTTGCATTTAATTTCCAAACTGGAAAACCCAAAAGGAAACCAAGTCACACTCCCATTAACGAGTCACAGGGTTGTTCTCCGCGCCATTTAGGGATGGTGGGCGAATCATGGCTCCATGATCACTAACCCGCAGTACCAATGCGTACCTGAGGTGCGGATTCTTCGTATATATATAGCACGCATTCCATCAAGCAGGGTACGTGGCGGTCTCAGTATGGTGTAGAAATACCTCAGCGCGAGGCAATTTATAGCTTTATTCAGAAGGGGGACCAACGGAACGGAGGGGAAATACCTGGATATTAAAGGCTGCGCGTGGTAACGAAGGCAAGTGTCTTGACTACGATCGCCATCGCCACGATTATGTGCGACGCCTCCTCCAACGAGACGCAGGTGGACGACGAGACCTCGATCATGAATATGGAGACTACCGACACCGACAGCTATCTCCCTCCAGAGATGGCGGACGACGTGATGGAACTCAAAGGCGACGCGCTTCACAGTAGCGACATGGGCGACAACGATCGACTCGCACCGTACGCGAACAGCCGGTTCTCGCTTGGCAGCGGCGCCAGCAGCCGCGCGAGTAATCCATCGCCTCGCGCGAGTCTGCGCTCTTCCCGGCTCCCGTCCGCATCGACTACTACCACTATATCCACACGACGACGCGGCCGCAGTGACGCGCCGCACCACCACCACGCTGGCGCTCCATTGAGTTCCTCGGGCTCCGTGTCGCCTTCCGAGTCGTCATCCTTGTCACTGAGCTTGACGACCCCCGCACGGTCAACACGGTCGTGTTCCACCGCCGCGCCGTCCGTAGACCCACGTGGCGACCAAGAGCTACTCTCTCAAATGTGGGAAATCAACAGCAGCAACGGTGGTGGTGGTGACCCACTGGAACTGACATGTCTCGACCTCAGTCTCGCGCCGAAAAAGATCAAAAAGTCGCTCAAGAGTCTCCATTCGCTGGCGGAGTTCGCCCATGGCAAGCTCACGCAACTTAACGTCGCGAACAATGCGCTTGCGACGCTAGACGGAGTCGATTTGTTGTCGTCGATGCTGACGTCGTTGTGTGTCTCACGGAACCACCTGAAGCGGATCGACGCGGGTTTGTTTGCACTCACAAACCTCACGTCACTGGATTTATCAGGCAATTTTATCTCCCATATCCCGCGTGGCATTATCGCGTTGAGCGTGCTGGAAGTGCTTCATCTCGGTGGCAATAACCTCACGGCGTTGAAAGAAATCGATGCGCTCGCCAAGCTTCAAAATTTACACACGTGTAGCCTTGGCGGCAACCCGTTCTGCACGTTACCGACGTATAAAGACTACGTTTTGGCCAAGATTTTGTCCCTCGAGAGGCTCGATGATACCGTGATCAGTGACCAAGTGCGTGAGAAAAGCAGAAAACGGTTCAGTGAGGAATTATTTTCCAAAGACAAACATCTACGTGACGTGGATTTGTTGCATGCGTCGGAACAAATCAAGTTGAGAGAAATGCAAGTGGCCTTGGAGACGGAAAACTTGCGCTTGAAAGACGAACTGCAGCTCAAGTCCAAGCTATTGCACAACAAATCCAGAGCGTGGTCCAGTGCGACCGAGCAGCTCGTTTTATTGCAACAAGAACTCGCGATGATGAATTTGGATCGACGTCAGGGCAGCAGCGGCATGGACTTCGACACCGGCATGGACGTGGACGGTGGCGAGGACAGGGCCAGTATCGCTACCGGCGATGGTGGTGGGTCTAAGGACTTTCCAGACCCGTACGACTCTTCCTCCAACCAGCCGCAGCTGGATGACCCTTCAAATCGAAATCACCACCCGATAGCGAGTTTGGCTTCTTCTCCAAAGCGAGCGACTCTCGTGGACTCGGCCTGTTCTCCGTTCAGTTACCAAGCAGCGTCCGGGTCTCCAACTGCTGGCCATCGTATCAACTCCCAGATGTCAATGCTATCTCCTTACGACGCTCCATCACGGCAGCACCAGTCGATCGCGTTGGATGACAACGACGACGGCGACGATGGCGACCACATGCCTCAACATCATGGATCGCTTCGGTTCCCAACATTTGAAGACGACAACGGGTGTCCAGCGTACGATGACCCTTCCAGCTCACCACCGCCACCACAGCATCCACGATCACCTGCAAAGACAGGATCGACCAAAATCCCAGAGAAATGGTCACCTTCTTCACCCAGAGGAGGAGGTGGAGGTGGAGCCGTGGATGGTTGCGAAAGCTCACCGTTCCTTTCTCCTCGGTCGCGAGCGCAACGAGTATGGGAACGCCAACAGCACGAGTTGGTGGCTCAGACATCGTCATCACAAAGAACGACTTCAAAATCTCCACGGCGGTCCCAAGTCTGCGGTTTGGTCGAAACCGAAACGCTCGTGCGGCAAATCCAGGCGCTTCAGTCGTGTAAACAATCGCTGGTCGGCGAGATCGCTCAAGAAGAACAACTGCTCCACAATCTCAAGAAAGAAAGTGCTGGCTATACGAACCATATTGAACGACTCGAGAGTGACTTGGAAGTTTTGTTGGGGGCCGCGACTCGCCCTTCTGTGATGGGAGGAAACCGCCAGCGAGAAGAAGAGACCATGCGTGCCAAGCTGGAGATGTTGCGTAGCAAACTCCACTACGCGGAAGATAAAGAACACGAAATTGAAGCCACGATCGTGCGGATGACTAAGCGCGTCTTGGAAGACGATATCCAGTACGCCAAGGATTACGGCAACAACCCACGAAGCGATGGAAGTGGATGCGGGTTGGGTGATGGCGGGCCTTTTGACAAGGAAATCTTTGCGTTGACCTACAAATTGCAGTCCGTGATCGTTCAAAAAGAAGAGATCCACTCGGAAATGAGTCGATTGATGAATCAACTTCGGTCTTGCGATGGGAACAGCAGTAGCAGTGGCATTGGCGGTATGATCTGTGGGAAAAATGCTACAGGGCTTTCCCAAGAGGCGTTGCTACTCATCGACCAGCAAGAACAAGTCGAACGAGTGTCGACGGAAAACCAGGCGGTGTTTGTTGACAAGCAAAGACTGTGTGACGAAAATAAACGCAAGCTTCGCGATGTCCATGACCGTATCAAAGTCAAAGAAGACCGGATCGCGTCCCTTGTCGCTGAGCTCAAGGACGTGGAAAGTGAACTACTGTACATTAACGAGCTCACGCCAAAGACACCGAAGATGCACCGCCGTGCCATGAGCTTGGATTCTCAGACGGGCTCGATGGGGGACTTTGCCGAAGCTGCAGCACTCGCAGCGACAGCTGCTGGTTCTTCTTTTACTGGCCCCCTGGACGACGCCACATTGACGGGTCGTGCTCGTGCGAGCACGTGCAGCAACAGTGGGAAATCAAGCCCACGCAAGTCGCCACCGAGCCCACACAAGAAAATGACGCCGCAGTCAATTTCCACGATGGTCGAGGCAGCCGCAGCGGATATGAACAGCCAGTTTGAGCAGAAATTCAAAGAATTGTTCAGTGCCGATGTGCTGGAAACCATCAAACAAGATATTTTCCAAAAGCTTTCTCGTGAACTACCCGGAGCGAAAACAACGGCCACGACATCTGCATCAGCGTCAGCATCAGCAGCGCGGAAGCAAAGTGCCCAAGATCAGCTCCACGCTGCGATTGCTGTGGCCTTGGAGACTCACATGAAGCGAGCGATGCAGACTTTTGAAACCGACCGCGACGGTGCCGAAATCAAGGCCGTGCCGTCACTGTCAGCTCCAAGCTCCCCAAAGAAAGGCGTGTCCAGTGCATCAGCGAGTGGTGGGCCATCCGCAAAAAGTGACCGACAATGTTGGGACCAAGTGGACGACTTTATCCCTGTCAAGGACGCACGGTACGACGCCAAGTACCGATTCATTAAAGACCGCGGATCGCTGTTATCGCCCACTGGTTCCTCTGGATCCAGCGCACGCTCAGCGCACGCACAGCGGATCCAAAAAGCCTGTGAACGCTTAGAACAGGCCGAGAACGAGTGTAAAGTCGATGCGGTTTCGTGTATGGACGTAGACAGCCAAGGAAAGAAAAAAAGTTCGCTCAAAGTGTTGGTCATGGGCGCTCGCGATTTGCCAACGGCTCATTTACGCACCAAGAATTTGGACCCGTACGTCGCCATGGAAGTCGTGTATCCTGAATACGTGAGGCCCCACACGAGTGGCCATCGAGATAGCAATAGTACGTGGGTCGACAAAGAGCCGCCTGGCCAAAGTGTACGAACGCGTACAGTCAAGAAAAGCCTGTACCCGGTGTGGGATGAAGAGTTTGAGTTTTTGCCGATCCATTCGCTCAAAGGATTTCTCCACGTGCGAGTGTTAAACAACCGCACGCTCAGCCGTGAACAACTTGTCGGCGAAGCCAAGATCCCCTTGCGGGTGCTTGTGCATCAGAAAAAGGCCGTCGAGTCGTTTCCGCTTTGCACAAGCTCCGGAAGTGGCATGACGATGGCGGAAGCAGCAAGTTTTTCATCGTCGTCAAGCTCCTCCCAGAAACCACTCGGCGGAGCGGTGCGGTTGCAGCTTCAGCTCACGTTTTCCAAAATCGAGCGCGCTAAGCGAGCAGTGGATGAACTGGTCGCCAAGTACTTGCACGAGTACAACCAGCTGCCTTCGTTTATTGAACGGATAGAAGAGTACGAGACAAGACTCGCAGCGGCCACCGCCGTGGCTGCTGAGCCGGACGCCTCGACCGAGCCGACACCAACGGCCGCGCCGTTGCCGACGTATGAATCATGGAAAGCCCAACAACCAGAGGTCGCGGACGATGAGGAGGAGGAGGGTGGTGGCAACACGGCCGAGCAACAAGTTGATAGCGACAGTGGTCTGGCTTCAGTTTCTCCTGCCAAGCCATCGGCGTTATCATCTGCGAGAAGCGCTGCATTGTGGGCGACACCTGCAAGCAAACCAGTTCAAGCGCCGGCTGCGGATACGAGAAATAAGCCACCTCCATCGGGTCGATTGCTCATTAAAACGCCGTCTGCATCACACGCGGTTGGGTACGGAAGCAGCTCCAGTAGCAGTAGCATCAGCAATGGTTCCAACAGTCGGTCTGAAAGTATGACGACTGCCTCGGCCTCCGCGAAAGCCGCGATGGCTCAGCTTCGACAAGGCTCCAAGATGGGCAATGGCCACGCGTCCACGCCTGCGGCCACCACACTACCGAATGCTGGAGCTGGGTTTTCGATTCTGCACAACAACCACAACGCAAGTAGTCGTCGCAAGACTATGAGCTCGGTAGCTCCAGTCTCCAAGGCCGTGGCGTCGTCTTCCTTTTCTCCGGACTGCTTTGATGACTACAGCCCATACCATCCCGACTTTCAGCTTCTCGATCCGTTGGGAGTGGACGGAGGAGGAGGCGGTGGTGGTGGTGGTGGAGGAGGACCTGCCACTGGTGGTGGGTCACGGAGCAAGATGCGGTCCACCAGCTACTCGAGTGGCTCGGGGTTGCCAAGAGGACGAACAGACTTGCGGATCTTTAAAAGTCCCAGTTTCACAAGACGTGAGCCAAGCGGGGGCTTCCCAGAGCGATTCATCGGGCTGGACAACCAAACCAGCGAACGGCTCAAACGCATTTTTGGCCGCATTGATACACCGTCATAAAAGAGAAAAACCCATCGTAAAATAGTCCAAAACTGTGTTTTGCTTGAAAAAGGAGAAAATACCGGTATTCTCTGTTTACGATTACCGGTATCATACCGGTTTCCTTCTCTTGTTTTTGATGAACATTTCCTCCACATGGGAAAAATTGCAGGACCGACCCACAGTCCAAAATGAGTTTGCTCCGCGGCGAGACGCTTCAGGTCGTCGCGCAAAGCCTGGGCATCGACGACTTGAGTGACGCCTGTGTGCGGGAGCTTCTCCCCGAAGTCGAGCTGCGCGTCCGAGAAATCATCCAGGATGCGCTCAAGTTTAAGAGCCATTCCAAGAAACCATCACTCACGACCACCCACGTGAACCAAGCACTTGAAGCGCGCCATCTGGAGGTCAGCTCGCCCCTTCCTCTCATCTATGGATATGTATCTCAACCTTCTGTCTCTCTCTCTTCCTTGTATTAGACTCTGTATGGCTTTGGCGCCCCCGGGGCCACCAAATATCGCCAATGCGAGGACCAGAAAACGTTGTTTTTCGTCGACGACGACGAGCTTCCCGTGAGCGAGATTCTCAACGCGCCTCTTCCGCAGATCCCGATCCAACCAGTGCTCAGCGTCCACTGGCTCGCGGTGGACGGCGTGCAGCCCATGATCCCAGAGAACGAGACGCTCGCGGATGATTCCAATGTGCATACGTCGATCAAAGATGAAGCGTTTGTGGGCCAAGTTGAGCGCAAACCGCTCGTGAAACACGTGCTCACCGAGGAAATGCAGTTGTACTACACCAAAGTCACGGACGCGGTCAAACGAAGCGGCGACGCGGCGGATGATGAGCTGCAGCGCGCCGCGTTTGCGAGCCTGGCAAAGGATCCAGGCATTCAGCAGCTTTTACCGTATTTTGCACGGTTCATTTACGAAGAAGTCAAGCACTCCAACAACGACTTGCAGTTGCTTTTTTCGCTCATGCGTGTTTGCCGCTGCTTACTCGTGAACAAGAGTCTCCGCATTGAACTCTATGTACGTATTTATTTTGGTATATTACTACTTTTGAAGTAGTACTACTCACACGCAAATATTAATATTTTGTTTTTGACTCCAAAAAAAAAAAAAACTTTTATAATAGCTCCATCAAATGCTGCCAGCGATCATGACGTGTGTGCTGGGCAAGCAACTGTGTGCAAACCCGGCCGATGACCACTGGGCGTTGCGCAAATACGCGGCCAATTTAGCTGCCCAAATTTGCCAACGGTACGGCGAAACATATGAAAAAATCCAAGCGCGGGTCTCCAAGACCTACCACACGGCGCTCGTGGACCCGTTGTGTCCGTTTGCGACCCAGTACGGTGCATTGTATGGCATGATGTACTTGGGTCCGCTGGTGTTGGAGAATTTATTGTTCCCGCATTTGGAAGAATATTACAAACGACTGGAACCGGCACTTTCGTCGTCCAATCCAAATTTGGTCGAACGACTGGAAGCTCAAAATTGCCTGGGCATCCTTGTGGTACGTTTTTCTTTTTTAATAATTATTTTTGCCTTCCAAACTGACTGGAAAATGGCTCAAAAATGTTTTTTTTTTTTTTTTTAGCACGCTTCGGGAACGTATTTTACGATGACCAAATCGCGCGACCACACTCATCAAAAGGAAATTTCGCCATTGACCGATGTGGTCGGTTTGCTGTACGAAGCGTTTGGTGAAAGCCTCTTACCCTACACGAGTCAACATAACCCCGCGAGTCTCTTGGCCATGTGTTTGTAAATCATAAAAAAAAAAACGCTTTTATCTTGTTTTTTTAAAATGCATCTTTTTCACTCTAAAAAAGCTTGCGCACACGACAAATTTTAGCTGGCAAATTGGCCGCCGGCAAGAAAATCGTCACTGGAGCTGGTGCCGTCGTAGTCGGTGGAAGAGTCGTAATACTACTGGGTGCTTTGGTCGTCGGCGCTGGTGTAGTAGCAACCGTTGTGGTCGTCGTTGTGGTCGCGCCAGCCTGCACCAACGCTGAAAGAAGCACTGGGAATTCTGCGGTTTTGGATTGCTTGGTCGCCGTGAAAAATCCAAAATATTTTTCCAATTCGGCTTGTTCCGTGGCATCATCAGCTCTTCGATCAAAAAACATAAACCAAAACGTCTCTTTTCCACCTTGTGATGGGTTCCAGTTTACAAGCCCATTGTAAAACGATTTCGCATTTCCGACACTTGGAATATTCTGTGGCGCGGACCAGGCGGGCGCGCCATTTGTTGGGAACCCAATTTCGGTGAGTCGTAATTTTGTAGGCCCATAAATGGCCACTAATTTATCCCAAATGCCATTTAAAATCGCTACTGGGTAGTTGGCATTATAATTGGAATCAAAAAAGGGGTAAATATTTACGCCCACAATATCACAATTCGCAGCCAACGCAAGCATTTGGCTGCGTTGTGATTCATTGAGCCATTCCGCGGCGCGTTGGACCGTCCCAATAGGCACATAACGGCCCGTTTCTGCTAAAATCCTTGCTCGTAATTCACTGATTTTTGCTGAAATATCGCCAGGCGTGTACGGGCCCACAGGCGCAATATTTTCATTGCCAATTAAAATCGCCGAAATTGTATCTGGGTAGTTTTTGACCGCAGTGACGGCGTCCGTGTACTGACTAGGCCCCCACGAGTCAAACGTCATGTAAACACCCAAAAAGAGCTTGACATTGCTGGCTTGGGCGGCCTTGGCGACGCTGTAGCCAAAGTAACTGGAATAATACGTGCGTACGACCGAAACGTAGTTTTTCATGATGCGGAAATCGTCGGCCATGGCCGTGTCGAGCCCATAAGCGCTTCCGCCATTGAGAGGGTATTGCGCGTTGTGGAACGGGGAGTAGCAGGCTCCTTGGGTGGTTTTGGAGATGGCGGCGGCTTCGTATTTGATGTTTTCAGGCTTATCGTGGGTGTGGTACTTGGTGAGATTGGCTACAGGGGGGAGCGTCTCGTCACGGATGAGCGCTTGCGTGGGGTGGGGACCATAGAGGAGACAGAGGAGGAGGACGGAGGCGGTGGAGAAGAGCAGACGCAGCATCGTGGGGGATGAAGGAGGATGCTAGTGGAGATTGGCGACTGGGAGAGCGGAGCAAAGCGAGGACCAACGGACGCCTGGGGCCGTCCGTGCTTTGGAACTGTTCCCAACGACTCCGTCGCATATCTATCAACGGCCACGTCGGTAGTGGGTTCCTGGCTCGTTCCAGGATCTCTGCCTGAAGGAGGGAGCAGTCTGCGATCTGCCGCTTTTCATGAGACAAGGAACCCCACGCCACCAGAAATAGAGTAGTTTCAATGGGTTTCATGATGGTATTAATACGATATAGGAAAGTAGTAATATTATGCTGTTAATCAAAGAGCCACCGCAGCGTTTCCAGCAGCTCATCATCGTTGACATTCGACGGCTCGTTGATCAGCGGGTTAAATTCCATCGACTCGTCCACACTCACAAATGATGGAGTAGCAGTATTACTACTTCTAGCGGCACCAGTATTACTACTCCCCACGGCCTGGCGCTGCTTGTAACAATCGCCTTCTTCGTCCTCTTCCTCCTCGGACTCTTCCTTCTCCAAATGCGTTTGCTTGAGATGCCTTGTGAGATTGCCAGGCGTGCTGAACTGTTTGCTGCAGCCACTCATTTTACACGGGTACGTGACCCGCTGCTCGCTGCCGTTGCTGCCATCGTGGTGGCTCCTTCTGTGTTTGTCCAGCTTGGTCTCGCTTGTGAAGGCGCGGCCACAGTTGTCCACAAAGCAAGTCAGATTCGGAAGCCACGGGTGGAGCCGCATATGCCGTGCGCGGTTTCCTGAGGTCGTGAAGCTTTTGCCACAAGTGCCCACGGGACACGCAAACGGTTTCTCTCCTGTGTGGGTCTTGAGATGCTCGGTGAGTGTGAACTTGCGCTTGAACCGCTGCACGCAGTGGCGCTCGGGACACGCAAACGGGCGGCTCTCCATCGCTGGATCACTGGACGAGGCGTGGGAGGTGGAGAAGGATGGGTGCGGCGTTGCCTCCTCCATGGGCGCCATGGATTCGACTGGCGAGTGAGTGATCATGGTGGTGGAGAAGGCTCTGATAGGACTCGTTGGGGTAGTGTGGGTACGTGGGAGGAACTGGAAATGACCGTGTGGTTGGTCCTAGGAGGTAGATCCCCAAGTCTTGGGTAGTGCTCTATGGGGTGTTGTGCCGCATTGACTGGAATTGTTTGAATTGGACAGTCTATCTCTGTCTCTCTGCTTGGACGGTGCCAGGCTGGGTGACTGTAGCACTTGGAATTCTGTCTGTTTGTTACTGTGGCAAGTTGCGGATGTCATACTGGCGGTGAAGAGATCACGCAAGTCGTGACGGCACAATGCAGTGGATGTGTGTACAATACACCCAGAGAGAGAGATACACAGCAGAACTGTATGTATTCGAATGGCTGGTTTCTTGGGAGGTGGAGCCTCTATACCACAGTGACAGTGCTTGGCAATCGCGGATATCAGCAATGTCATTGAGCCATCAGGAGAATTAATTAGGAATATCGGAGACTAGTATGGGGGAATTTTGTTCGCCAAAAATACCAAATAAAGATTTCGAAGTTTGCCCAGTTATCAATCACGGGGCTAAACTGCCCAATTGTATTCCTAAGTCACCAATAAAAAGAAACAAATAATCAACTGTTCCGGGCCAAACAATTGTATTTTTATGTACATTGTCACATGGCTGGTTTGCTTTTTTCTACACGTGTGCACACCGTGTGAAACGCCGCCTCACTCGAAATCAAATTGTGACGCTGCGTGGAAGCCACAAGACTTGTTGTGATTGTGGCAGGACTGTGACTGGATTGCCACAATCAAACGGCCCGACGTCACATTGGGATTGCCAGCGTGTCACCCACTGTCCCAATACGGTATTACGAATACAGTATACCATCCAAAGTGGGTGGATGTTTGGTCCAAATTTCCAGCACCAAAGTCACTGTGATTGACGGCACGTTGCCAAAAAGCCGTCAACCAAGCAAGTCAGCACGCAAGGGTAGATATCACAGGCCCTGCACAAAACGTATTGGTGTGCTCGGTGGATTGGCCTGGACAAAAATCCGAAGGGGTCTGAACTCTGTCCCCTCCTAAATCGATATGGCTACAATATCCTCCAACCCGTCTAAACCGATATGGGTTCGGTCGTGTGCTGTCTGTCTGCTGGTGTGATGGTCTGTTCACATATTTTTTGTTTGGATTTTTACTGGAGCGTCTGCTGTGCAATACTCTGAACAATGGGCTTGTTTGAACGTCTGGATACTGTGGCAGCAACAGTTATTAACATGATACTCAACCAAATAGAGCTTGTCTTGTTGCGATGATATTGGTCTCTATTATTTTTTTATTTTTTTTTTTTGCTTTTCGATTTTTTTTTTGCTCTATAGTTCATAGTGTTTCTCCTCTTCTTCCTCGTCTCGATCAAATAAACACGAAAGCGCTTCTAAGAGATCGTCGTCGGATGATGGGAGATGATGGCGTTGATTTGCCATGGCGGCTGTGTACTCGGACGGATGGATCAGTTGCGCTGGCGCAAACGCTGATGGCGCATGCTGCTCTACGTGGCCACCGTGGCCCCTGTGGCCAGTATGCTGCATCGGGAACGCAGCGACAGGGAACGCGGATAACGGCGCCAGTTGTGGGGCGAGTCCATTCAGCTGTGGCGGCCGTGAGGGCGAGTTTTTTGGCGTGCCATTCGCACTGCTCGAGCCGCCGCCGCCGCCTTCGCTGCCATCGGAACATTCGCTTTCGTCGTGGTTTTGCTTGATATGTCGTCTCAGATTGCCCGCCGTGCTGAACACTTTGCCACACATACCGATCTCACACCGTACCGCCGAGGACTCGCCGAAATGGGTCATCATGTGGCGCTCGAGCTTCTGTTCATTCGCGAATTTGCAGCCACAGCCATCGACAAGACATTCCAGTGGCGCATCCAGCCACGGGTGGAGCCGCTTGTGGCGCGACAAGTTGCCGGAGGTCGTGAAGGTCTTGCGACACGTGCGCACGGGACAAACGAATGGCTTTTCTCCTGTGTGGGATTTCAAGTGGTCTTTGAGAGTGTACTTGCGCTTGAACCGCCTCGTGCAACCGGCGAAGGGACACGCATGGGGCCGGTGCTGGAGAGGGATATCGGTAAACAACTCGGAGGCCGCCGAGCGATTAACAGCAGCAGTAGCGGTTGCTGGCGACGCCGGTGCGGTCCGGTCCATCATACTCAACTGCGTGGGTCCCTGTGTGTGTGTGTGTGTGGCTGTAGAGGTGGCTGGCTGGCTGTGGGTTGTGGACTATGGAGGTGGTTTGACGTGCGCTTGACGTCGCCAAAGTGGATATGAGAACGACCACGAAGGTGGATTTTGGGATCAGTACTGTAGCTGTCAAGAGGAGTCGTCGAGCATGAATGTGGTGACGTTTGGACGAAGGAAAGGCGAATTTGTTTGTCGACTTTCGGAATGAAGGCGCTCGCTATATGAAACTTCCAGCGTCCAGCGCTGAATCAAGCGTGGGCGCCCGCCAGTTGACTCGACTTGATCAAGGACTTTGCGCTTCGTTCCCCAAGTCGACTGACGTATCATTGGTGGTCTTGTTTCTTCACACAACGGCTTCCTTATTTGAGTATTGGAGCCCAAACAAGAGCACCAGCTGGTGGGCGACAAAGTGACATGTCGAGACACGCGTCATACGTTACGGTCGCCCCCTGTGGACTTGAGAAGATATCCAGTCCCACACGGGATTCCACGGCTTGGCCATATGCAATACACTGTCGCCGGCAGTATCAGTGTATCCGATAGTAATAGTTTGTTGAGAAAAATGCCAAGACCCTTGTGGGTTCATACACACGGCGGCCTCAAAAATAAAATGCCAGGTTCTGCCAGACCGAATGGAGGAAATCAAGCGCAAAAAAGTCTGTGGCCAAGAACCGACGAAAGACGAAACAAAAACGAGTATGATAGTAATCCACTGGGTTATCACCGTCGACATGGTTCGAACGCTGTATTCTCCACCATTGTCCCAGCAAAAAAAAATATCGGTCGACGATTTTTCATTTTTTTTTTGGAGTCTTTTTGTTTCGAAATCGCCTGGCTGATGGCGTTGCTCGTTTCGTAGACAACTGCCATCGCCCCCAGTCGTACTACACCCACGCGGACTGTTTATGGCGGCGGCTTCCTGTATCATATCATCGACCTCATTTCCCACTCTTTTGCGGGAAAAGACCAACGGTGGACACTGAATCCAGGTGTATCCGGATACCGACGATACCGTACCGTACAGTATCCGTGGCTTTTTGCCCACGGTCCACTCCAGTACACTGTACTGTACGCCGTCCTACAGTACAGTACACTACTGCAGTATTGCACACAAAGATCGCAAAATGCTAGCTGATGCGGATGTGGCGCCGCGCCTCGTGGAGAGAAACCCACACAAGGCGTTAAGAAGGTTACACCGGCCTGCCTGATCCTGACAGCGTGGATGGCGCGCCATACCATCCCGGTGTCAGTCTTGGTGGACATGGTACAGTGTACTTACTGTGCCAGCGACTGCACCCAGGGGTGGCTCTCTTTCTGTTGTCTACAGCACGGTAGACTGTCATGACATGTCCAGTCCTATCGCGTATCAATTGACCTTACCTCGCTCATTCTGGGTGAGAAGTGGACAACATCGTGTGTCAACGTCCACGACCCCAACAGTCTCTGCTGTCGTCGAGTGGCGACTGTGGGTGGTACCAGTAGCGTTGCATTCTTCCCATCAACACCAGATTTATCGCAGCCGCGCGGGCGCCGCGGCCAACTCACTCATCTTGTATGGCAGTGGGAAATTCCGGTGGACAATGCCTGAACAACTCAAGGAGCTAGCCCATCGAGATTGTTCCCATCGAGAATGAAGATGTGGGCGTCGGAATCAGTGTCGAAAAGGGGGATGGATCCTGGAGGGGGGGGG
>JAADWJ010000114.1:0-48632 GCA_023336165.1 Pythium monospermum
ATTTTTGGACGCCACGAACGAGTTGATAGTTAGCACAGCCAGCATGCTCAGTGAGAGTTTGGATCAGCTGTATACAGTGAGATGGTGGCACTATAGGTGTGGATACAGCCAGGCGAGACAGCGCCAATGAACCAACATAGACAGCTCATGCCGAAATTGATTCATTGCAACATCTCTCGCCTTTGCCATCAACTTGGTGCATGGTGATCTTCCGACATGTGGATTTAGAGATGAATTCATTGAGTAGAAACGTTAGAAATGTCGGACAGAAATGTCCGACAAATTCGTGCTACATTTACATTGACATCGAACAGAAAAATCGAAAGAATATAAATTCCTTGTGAAAAATTGCATGACCATCACTCTGTTGAATGCTGCTTGTTGGCGCCCAATCCAAACAAATCCAAGAAAGCGAGAGAAGGGAGCAAGCGACGCATGCTCGCCACCACGCTGACGACAAGCGCAAGAAGAAAAAGCGCACTGAGCTCCCGCCACGATCGGCGACGAGACCGCCATTGGTTTAAAATGGTTCAATGGACCTCGCTTGTGCTCTGCGCGCTGGCTGCAGCGATGTTGCAGTCACGTGCGACCGCGGCCGTGTTCACTTCGGTCGATAACTCGCGTCCTCGTGATGGCCTTGTCGAGCTCATTCCGTGTACGCCATTTGTTATGTGTCTTAAATAGTCGTGCACCCAAAGTATATTGTCCCAACTAACTCGATTTGAATGTATGGTCATTGATTCGTCCAGTCGTCCCGGCCGTGGTCTATGACAACTTGGACTTCGGACGGACGATCGCGATGACGACGCCAAGCACGGGCGCGCTGCTTGTCCACTCGAATTACCAAATGGTGAATTAAAAATGAGCGAGTCCTTTTTGTAAGAGCTCAATACTAACCACTTGCACTTGGCGTTATGTGTCAATAGGACCCGCGGTGTTATACCGAGCGAGTGATCGATTCCAGATTCAATTCGCCGAGTGAGTGTCGACTGAAGAGAATGGGTGTTCCAAAGTTCGTAACACTAACGCATAATTCCGTTGTATTGCCTGAATAACAGCCCCTCAGCACCCATTGGTCCGTATTTCGTACGTTTCCAAGCGCCTTCTTGCCAAGAGCTACAAGGCTGGTCAAGGTGCTGCCTTCAGAACCGATTTTGACACGGCCACGACGCCGATCGAAAGCGAAGGTTTTTGTGAACGTGAACTGTCCTCTTTTGATGCGTTCACCAACGCACGTCGTGATGTCTGTGGCCGCGTGCGGCAAGTCAGCGTCAACGTCGCGTTCCGAGTGCAAATCGAGTTGATCGAACCGGGGCCAAATACATCCACTACATGGTCTTGGTTCTTGGGCTTGCCGTTTCGAAATGGCTACGGTGGCGTAGCCGTTGTGGACGGGCAGATCGTACAGGAATTCCTTGGCGTTTCCGACTATTGGGCTGGGCGGGTCGCCAAGATGACCCGTGTGGATACCGTGCTCGCACCAGGGCGGCATGTTATCCAAATCTACGGGTCCGCAGTGCTTTTTGAATCCTCGTCGATCTATTTTTCACGAGCAGACTCGGTGGTGGCTCCACTTTCCGTATCGGCGATCATTGGCGAACTGACCACGTGGGTGCCCATGGGAGCGGATGCTGATCCCACCACTGCGGCATTGGTTGCGAAAGAGCGCAACGCCAACAAGAACGACGTGACGCGCCGTGTGTCGACTCTTCAAGTGCAACGACTGCATGTAGCAGGCCAGTACGGTCTCCAAATGCGAGGCAGCGTATCGAATCCAAGCTGCAAGTTTTCCACTTCGTTCAACGGCTCATCGAGAGTCGCCGTGACGTACTTGCCGACTGCGTCAACAGCGACAGCGCGAGCATCGGATGTGATCGCGACGGTGTCGAAGAACGCCAAGTATGATGCCATCCCAGGCGCCACTGTGGCGCTGGCTCGCAATGCGACAGCAGGGGTCATCGTTGCGTTCTTTATTGGGCGGTTCTTTATCGATGACGCGACCGCCAGGGCATTCACGCTTGATCTCGCGTTCGGTTTCGACAAACAAACACCCACGACTTCCCAGTTTCGCCTTGACCAACGGTATATTCAGCCATCTGGCGCTGCGTTGGATTTCTCGGCATTCTATCAAGCACCAGTGGGCACAACAGCGACAACGTCCACTTCCGCAGCGGCCCACTACTTGTACACGGGCTCGAAAAGCGCCAAGATCATCGGAGCACGGGTCCATGCTCTGTTTTTGCCGGCGGCCACGCTTGTCTCGCTCAAACTGGATAGCACCACCGTGTCACTTTCAGTGACAAGTGTGTTTGCGAGAGATCTCACTGTGGAAGTGCCAAGTACCGTGATTGTTCGTGTGTCTGGTGTCGTGTGCCGCAATGCAGCGAACGAAAAGCTGCAGGCACAGCTGGTTCGCGCGGGACGACCGCTTTACGATGGGTTGTTTGCATCTGTGACTGAGACGACAAGTGTGGGATCCTGTGAGATGATGACGATGCACTCGATCTTTGACGTGTCATCCGGAACGACGCAGTTGTCGTTGGATATGGTGACTACATCAAAGGCTGGGTATCAACTGAGCAATATGGAGATCCAAATCATCACAACCGATCGTGGTGCTTTGCTGTCCAGCGATATTTGTGAAGCGCGGTGTGCGGCTCACTATCTCTGCAAGATGGGCGTTGTTAACAAAGCCGCGCAAAGCTGTGGCTTGTACATGAGCGGTAACAGCAGTGTTGTGGCCAGCGACACCAATCGAGCAAGTTTCCTACGAGGAGTCGATCCGAATGCCACGGAAAACCGTTGGACATGGTGGCATATGAACAAGTGGTCCACGATTGCAAACGACTCGATGCTGGATGCGTGCGTTGATGGCACCTGTGCCTCCTTTGGCTGTGGAAGTACGCGCAGCTTAACCGACCGTTGTCGATGCGTCTGTCGCGCGACGAAAGGATGTGTCGGTTTTACGTATGACGACGACAAGTGCTCCATGGTGCGCCTTTCCGTGGTTCAACAAGCGATAACCTCGGGGGCATACAACAGTGGGTGGGGCTCCACCGTCATGCACCTTAATATGCCCTCGAGCTGCAGCGCCATCAAGGCCGATGCACCGAGTGCTGTCTCCAAGATGTATGTGATCGCGACGCGAACGGGGTTGATTCAAGTCTTCTGCGACATGGTCAGCGATGCAGGCAAAGGGTACACGGTCGTTCCATGTGACAGTGGAGCTTCAGACACGGCTTGTCGAGCGACGGCAAGTGCCGACGACTGGGACAGCTGCAAAACGATCGGTCTTCGCATGCTGGTGCCTCGATCGGTAGGCCATTTTGCGGCCATGCACACGCGATTTGGCGCGTCGTATTTTGCGGTAGTTCCGGGCGTCGCGAATGCCGTGACAAAGACGAAAATCGCTCTTCCCACTGACAACACGGGTACAAACCAATGGGCCGCCGTGGATTCTGGCAAATGGTGGCTTCGTGATGTCATGGGCGACGAGGATGAAGCGATCGTGAGCGGCCACGCGGTCGACAAGCGCCGGTGGATTGGCATGCATGCCGATGTTGATGCGCAAAGCGTAGTTGACGGGATTCGCTTATCGTACGATGGACGAGGCATCACGACGTCACGGTATCTTTGTTCTACAAACGACGCAGCACCGTCGTCGTACTGGAGTACCGTGATTCAAGATTCGTTCAATGGGAATGGGGAAGATAACCTGTGGACAACATCGTGGGGGTCGGACCAGTCGCGCTGGTACCCGCTTTGTGAAGGGATCTCTCTTCTTGGAGGTGCCTCATTCATCAAAGCTGGCGCATACGTGGAAAAGGCCGTGACAAAAGTGTTAAACACTGGTTTCCAGTCGTCCAACGTTCGCATTTGCTTTACGTACTACTACGTATTTGATGCTTGGAGTTCGTCCTGGTGGTCGTCAAAGAAAATGTCCGAGACGGTGACATCATCCCCAAAGAATATCCAAGTCTACTTGGGGTCTCAGCTGGTTCACAACGAAGCTGTCAATGAAACTATTGCATTCCGGTGCTCGGATCGAAGCCTGTATTCATGGACAGCGGCGGCATCTTTCTTCCGAGGGCGGCGGTGTTTCTTGGTGCGAGGCTTTAGCAACAAAACGACGACGCTGCGATTTGTCAACGATTTCCCGAGCTCATCGTTCGCGACGGCATTTGGCGTGGACGATGTCTCGATGGAACTCGACTACACGTTCAAAACAGCGCTCGGCTTGTCTGCCAACGAGCCAGCAGCGTCCTGCTCCCAACTCAAGGAGGCACGAGAGCTCAATGGCGATCCCAACCCAGACGGGCTCTATTACATCCAGTACGACACGAATGCAGCTCCATCGCTGGTGCCATGTGCCGACGGGTGGCTGGTCGCGCTGAAAAGAACGAAAGGAAGCCTGTGGTTCAACCGCAAATGGAAAGAATACCGCAACGGATTTGGAGTTGGCGGCACGCGGTCCAGTGAGTGGTACGTCGGCAATGAAGTACTTGCCGCGATGACCAAGCGCACGACGGAAGCCATGGTCATTCTGTCCAAGAGCCAAGTGTCGACGTCTGCGTACTACGCCAACTTTCGTGTTGCAAGTGAAACGCAAAAGTATTTGCTTCGCGTGGACGGGTACAATTCTGCGATGAGCACGGCGTCGGATGCACTGAGTCTGCTCAACAACACGTATTTTAGCACGTCCGACAGAGATAACGATCTTGTCAAGCGATACAATTGCGCGCACAAAGGACGCAGTGGGTTTTGGTTTGCGGATTGCTTGACTTCCAAGACGAATCTCCATGCTCCGTACCAGGTGCTGCCCATGTGTTCGTCGTTTGCGCCGTGGGCGAGAAGCTGGTGCCGTCGCACGGGGTACATTGTGTGGAACGATGTGGATGGCTACGATGGTGCCACGCTCTTGTTGCGTCAAGGAAGCTGTCCGCTTGGATCGCACCGCTCCGTCTCGGGGGATTGCACGGTTTGCCCTGCTGGCACGTTCTCCGAGTCCACACTCAAGCCTTGCCAATCGTGTCCAGCAGGAACATACAATCCAACAAGTGGCGTGTCTGGCCTCGCAGCGTGTATGGTCTGCCCTGCTGGGTTCAAGTGTGGAACTGGATCGGCCACAGCCGTCAAATGCGTGCCGGGTACCTACGCATCCGCTGGATCGAGTTCGTGCACGAATGCCCCTGATGGGTACGCGGCCCCGCGCGCGCAGTCATCGGCAGCCGACTTGATCGCGTGCTTCAACGGTACCTATTCGAAAGCAGGGCAGGTATCCTGCAGATCAGTGCCGGCTGGATTCTACTGCCCGTCGAACAAAGTGGCATGTGGGTTCAAGCTGCTTCAAGAATGTCCAAGTTCTCGTGTGTATTGCCCAGCTCGGAACTCAGGACCAATCGCAGTTCCAGCAGGGTTTTACGCGGTGGGGTCCAAGATGTCCAAGCGCAAGTCTGGTGTTCTATTGTGTCCACGAGGTCACTACTGCCAATATGGCGTGAAACACCGCTGTCCACCGACACGGTATGGTACCCGACGCGGCCTCGAGTCCCCGCTTTGCTCTGGCCGTTGTGCACGCGGCTGCATCTGCAAGTCCGGTAGTGTGAGTGCATGTCCTGCAGTGCCTACTGCTTCATCAAGTATCATGCTTCCTTCGTCACGAATTCTGTACTCGCTCGTGGCGCTTGACGCAAAACCAGCAAGTGGCGACGTGGCGTTGCGCCAAGCTGTCACCGTCGCTATGGCTGCCAATCAAAATGGCAGCGTGGAGCTTTTTGACTTTGCTGATGCCGATGTGCTTGTGCTCTCCACCGCTGCAGTTCCCGTTGGTGGCTACGTGGGTTATGCCCACAACATCTCTTTCTTGTTCTTTGAGCGGTCCTCGTCCAATCCAACGTACGATTTCCAAGTGCCAGTAGCAGGCTTTGACTATGGAGCCATGGTTATCGTTGACGGCCAAGTACTTTTATCACGGTCGACGAGCGCATCGCTATCGTTCAGTCTGACTGCCTCAATGGGCAGCCATAGCATCACGGTGGTCGCCGCTGAATCCACGCTTGCCAAGAAACGGTCAATCTTGTTTCGCAAATCCACGGGTGCAGCCATGTCCACGTTCTCGCCGTTGCGATGCGATCTCTTTGATGGAACGCCCGTGTTTGCAAACATCAAAATCGCAGCGTGTGGTTCTGGACGGGAAAGTTCATGCAAGCTCTCTGTGCAACTGAACAACGTCATCGCACTTGATTTGCCTTACGCAGTCGTGACGAGCACCATCTCGCTGGTGTTGATCTCTCCTTTTGGTACGATACTGGCAACCTTCACGTTTGCGGATGGCGCAACAAGTGACCAAGTGGCCAGTGCGCTATCAGCAGCGGCGATCGGTAGTGTGGCGGTCGTCATCGGTCTTGACATCGATGGAGGCTCGGGACTACTCACCAGAGCTGTAGTCAAGGCTGCTCTTGCCAATTTCGGAGCGCATGAAACGGATATGGCCGGATTGAGTGGGAGTTTTGTGTTTGTCGGGGTCAAGCAAGTGTTCGCATCCTGGGGCTCATTCCAGTCGATTCCATCCGCATCCAGCTATGCAACCGAGATGAATATTCCACTGTCCGATGCAAGTGACGTGTACTCGTTGGTCAGTGTGCCGGATGGATACTACGCCGTGCCAGAGAGTGTATCAAATACACGCCATGATGGATACGTCCAGTGTCCACCTGGGTATTCGTGTACGGGTGGCACCCGCTCGTTATCGGCAACGTTCACTAACACCGCCGTTTGTGTGGGCGGAGAGCAAACTCTCATCATACCAGAAGCTTCGACAAGCTACGTCAGTTCAGACAGCTTCCTGCTCACGAATGCGGCGTCCACGGTGGTGTATCACGTAGAGATGGTCGATCCGGATCCAACCACAGGTACCACGAGTCCATTCGTATTGGGTAGTGACGGCACGATGTCTCTCACTCGTGCGCTGGACTACGAGACCGTGGCCAGGTACAAACTCGTGCTCAGCATCATGGATTCTGCAGCATCCACCAGCGAGTATTTGCCTGTGTGTGAGGTGACCGTCAATGTCGTCGACGTCAATGAACCGCCGACGATCGTCGGCGGCTCTATTTCAAGGACTATCGCCGAGAACCTTGTTCCACCAGTAAAAGTCGCACCGGCTCTCACGGCTGTGGATCCGGATGCCTTTGATACGTTCACGTTTGGTATTGTATCCGGAGGTGCGAATGCCTTTGCAGTGGACCGGTATGGGGATATCTTTGCCACCAAGATGTTGGATTTTGAAACTCAGCAGAGCTACACACTGAATGTATCCGCCGTGGATGCGGGTGGACTTGTTGCGTACGCCTCCGTGTTCATCGCCGTTGTTGACGCGCCAGAAGCCCCCAAATGCCAAGGAGCGACAATCACCGTCTTGGAAACGGCCGCAGTCGATACCGTGCTGGCAGCATTGGCCACGTACGTGGTAGAACAGGATGTCGGTGACTCGGTGACGTATTCGCTACTTTGGGAGAGCTTTGCCGGTACTTTCAAACTGGACAAGACGACTGGGCAGGTGATGTTGGCCACGACGCTGGACTATGAAGCGGTCGATACACTTCGCATTCGAGTGCGCTTCACAGATACCACCAGCCGTTTCGATACGTGCGACTTTGCAATCACTGTCGTCGATGTGAACGAGCCACCAGTGTTACTCGCCGGATCATTCGACGTTCTCGAAAAGTGCGCTGGCGACGATTGCTTTGTTGGGAACCTCTCGGCGCTTGCATCGGATGAAGACCGTGGTGACGTTCTCACGTTCACTCTCGTGAATTGCACCGATGTATTGACGCTGGGGGCATCCAATGGCGAGCTGTGGGCGACGAGTGCGCTGGATTTTGAGTCCACGCCAGTGGTGTACGTCGCTGTGCGTGTGGCCGACTCTGGTGGTCTCACAGCGACAGCCACCGTCGTGGTTGATGTTGTCAATGTGAATGAACCACCCAGCGGACAGGCTTTCTCGGTATCCATCTTGGAGAATATTGCGGTTGACTCCGTCTCCTTGACGATGAACGTATCCGATCCGGAGGGTGACACTGTCACATTCGAGACTGTCAGTGCGACGATTGGCTTTGCGGCATTGTTCACGCTGAATGGTGCTGACGTGGTTGTCACCGCACCGATCGATTTTGAGTCACTCACGTCTGCGACGTTTTCAATCACCGTGCGTGCGTGTGACCCGCTGGGGCTTTGTGCCGATATTGGACCAAACATCGTGACCATCGTGGATGCGCCAGATGCACCGGTATTTAACACCGTCGCAAACTACAGTGTCTCTGAAGATGTCGCGATTGGCACATTAGTGGGCGATCCGATCACAGCAACGGATCAAGATGTGGGACAGACTTCTCAGCTGGTGTACGCTGTGTTTTCTGGCGATCCGATGACCCAGTTTGCCATTGCACCACTGACCGGGCAGCTGCGTTCGCTGGCGTTGCTGGATGCTGGTGTTGTGTCGCAATACTCACTCGTCATCAGCGCTACCGATCCAACTGGTCTCGTTACCTTCTCCGACCCTGTGGTTGTAGAAGTGACCAATGTACCAGCAGCTCCGTTCTTTGTGGATGCCGTGGCATCCCAGACCTCCTACTCAGTCGATCTCAACCAGCTCAGCGACGGATCCTACTCTACAATCCAGCTCAATGTGGATGATCCCGACCCTGACCAATCCGGTGGTACCTGTTCGATCGTCAGCGATGCGTCGGCACGGTTCACGATTGACACAAGCTCCGACAACCACATGTGTATATTGGCTGTGAAAACAGGATCGACGCTTGCCACCAGTGTACGCTATCCAGTGACAATACGTGTGGCCGATCTGGACGACGCCCCTTTGTTCAACGAGATCACCGTGGGTGTGTTGTCAAAAGGCGTCAACAACCCGCCAGTTTGTACATCGACCAAGTATCAGGTGACCGAAAACTCAGTTTCCGATACAATTGTGGGCAAAATGTTGGCGAGTGACAAAGACGGCAATGCAATTTCGTTTGCCATTGTCGATGGCGACATGCTTAACATGTTTAGTATCAACTCGTCCACGGGCGTCTTGACTATTGGATCCAACACCACCGACTATGAGACTGTCAATTTGTACACGCTCGTGGTGGAAGTGCAAGATGATGCACCATCTCCGCTTGCATCTCGGTGTACGGTGGTTGTCACGATTCTCAATGAATTAGAAGCTCCCGTTTGCTCCAGTGCACGGACTGTGTCGATCGCGGAGAATGTCGCCAAGACGACATTGATTGGTGGAGACGAGATGTGGAAGAGCTGCATCGATCCAGATACGGGCAAGTCGAATGCTGGTGCCTTCCAGTTTGAGTTTTTGGAATCGACGTCGCTGTTTTCCATCAATCGTGCGAATGGGCAAGTATCCTCGACCGCGATGCTCAATTTCGAACTGACGCCGTCGTTTAACCTGACCATCGTGGTGCGAAACGCCAAAGCCGACGCAAAGACCACAAAAATGGCTCTCCAAATCGTGGTTCTGGACAAGAACGACCCGCCTCAGATCTCGTTCAGTGCTGTTAGCCCAGGAGCAGCAGCGAACGCCGCGTCGATGCTTGAAACAGTTTCCATCGGATCGCGTCTTGGGCTTGTGACTGTGACTGATGAAGATGTAAATGATGCGTTGACATTGAGTCTAGCGGACAACTCGGTGTCGTTTGCCCTTGGGCAACTTAACAAGACAACGTGGGAGATCACGAGCCGTGTAGCGTTGGACTACGAGACGCGAGCGTCGTACCAGCTTTCGGTGACAGTGAAAGACCGCGCTGGCGCGTCGGCATCCGTCAGTATCGCAGTTGTTGTCGTGGATGTGAACGAAGCGCCAGTCGTGCAAGCCGGGCAGCAGTTTTTCATCGATGAAGACGCGGGTTTCAGAACGGCAGTACGATCTACATTCCGTCTCCGTGGGCCTTGCGAACTCTTCGTGGCCGACAGGACAGGTCTCACCAAAACCACAGTGGCGTCGGTTGGGTTGTGTGAACGTGTGTGTGCTGCGAGTGACACTTGCTTGGGTGGTGTGTTCGACAGTGCCGATTCATCGTGCACCTTGACACCCACCGCTCTTCTACTGGCGTGCACGCCAAGCTCAAGTTGTACTCTTTTCGACCGAGTCAGCTCGCCTCAGAGATCTTTGCAATCGGCTCTCACTTTGACGTCTGCCAGATCGTACGCTGCTGTTGATACCTTCAGCGTGTCGACGACCACTGGTCTCACTCTCGAGTGCTGGGTGCGTGTGGTTACGACGTCCGACGGCGCGTTTGTCACCTACGGCGTCACCAAGTCCTCCAAGTACTCGGTGCTGGTCAAGATTGGCTACGCTGGTGAGGCGGTTCAAGTGACTCTCTTTGACACTCCGCTGACTACCAAGCAAAAGCTCGCGATCAATACTTGGTACCATGTCGCGATTACGTGGAGATCGGATACTGGTGCACTTGCGGTCTATGTGGACGGTTCGGTGGTGATGGAGAGCAAGCTCACAGCGACTGTCGCCAAGAAGATGGACACTGGCGGCAGCTTTATCGTTGGGAACTGCTATGGTCGCGTTCCGTGTGTGTCGAAATCATTCGATCTCGCTGTGGCAGAGGTTGGTCTCGTTTTGGAAATGTGGAGGGATTCTTGCTATTCTTGATGCTGATAGATTGTCTGGTTTGTGTAGCTGCGCTGGTGGTCCGAGGTCAAGTGTGCCGAATCCATTCGTGCGAATATGGCGCGCGCAATATCCAGCCCCGTCTCAGGTCTCATATCTCGTTACAGGTACGTGAACCGTTTGTTTGGAAAGCGCGCGAGTGGGTAGGACATCTAATCACGAGCACAACTGATGTTTTTATTTGCGTGCGTTCGTAGCTTCAATGGTTCGACCGCAGACGCCATGAAAACCAACAATATGACAACTCCATCAAGCGCCTCGTTCGTGTCGTTCCGTTCTACAACAGGGGATGGTGTGCTCGCATCGACTCACTGGAGGTTGCAAGTGCTGGCAGACTTTGGTTCGGCGGCGTTTAGCGTCGCAGAGATTTGGTTCTCTCACGAGCAAACTCGCTTGGTGATGGTCAAGGAACTCAAGAGCATCTCTTCCTCGGATGGTTCTGATTTCACGAAGGCCGTGGACGGTGATCCAAGCACCGCAGCATCATTCAAGGCGACCTCGAGCGACGAAACTGGCAGCTGGATCGAGTTACAGTTCAAGAACGCTGTGGATGCTTCCAAAATCGTGCTTCAGACCGCACCGAATTCGGAAAACTGCATTCGAGCTGCGGTTGTGCTCGCTTACGACTCCGTATTGCAGCAGTGGACGCCAGTGTCGTTCTTGTGGAACCTTCAGTATCCACAGACCAGAGTCGCGACGTACGCCATGGCGGACAACGTCATTGCGGATGACGACGACACGGGAACCAAAAGCCTCACGTATGCGTTTGCGACCACAGAGTTTGGTGATGCGTTCACGATCGACTCGACCACGGGCATCATCCGTCGGAATACACCAACACTCAACTTTGCTTCTCAAAGTCGATACGACATGAAGATCAAAGTGCAAGATCCGAGCGGCCAAAGCAGTGCGATTGAAACTGCCACGATCTGGATTGTCGACGCAAACGAAGCGCCTGTCATTCCGCCATCGAGTTTGTCCATGAGTGTGCGTGAGAACAGCGCTGTTGGCACCGTTGTTGGTTTGATCGATTGTGTGGACCCGGACGGCGATCCCGTCGTGGTAACAATATCCAGTGGCAACGCGCTGGGTCTCTTCACTGTCTCTGGCCGCTCTCTGGTGGTGGCAAAGGATGCGATCGACTACGAGAGTGACCGTGTGCATACGCTGGGCGTTCGTTGTGTGGAGACGAATCGTGGCGGAACACCACTCGATGTCGTTACTGAGATTCAAGTCCGTGTTTTGGATGTCAACGAAGTGCCCGTCGCAGTCAACCAACGCCGTACTGTCAACGAAAATAGTCGCATGGGCACCACTGTGGGGGTTCCTCTCGTCGCGAATGATCCTGATATTGGCCAGCAGCTCACATTTACCATAACCTCTGGAAACAACGCGAGTTTCTTCGTCTTGGGCAGCACCTCTGGGCAGCTCACAGTTGGGAAAGGGCCTGTCGACGAATACGCTGGCTGCTACCGACAGCTTGTCGAGTCATCTGCTTCCAAGCAAAACTTGGATCTATTGGTCAGCACGGATCCGGTCTTGGATTGCAGATCGCTTTGCAACGATTACCAGTACTTTGCGATTCGAGCGGCCTCGCAATGCTGGTGTGTGAACGTGCTTCAAGTGCCAGGCTCCAACTATCAAGTCAGTGACGGATATTGTGCTAGCTACATGTGCAAGGGAGGCCGTGGTGAGCTGTGTGGAGGCGCCGATAGCTTCGCCATCTACCGCCACTTGGATGGGTTGGATTTTGAGCACGTCAGCGAGTACAACCTTCAAATTGAAGTGCGAGACAATGGATACCCATCGCTGGCGACACGTTTTAGCGTCACGGTATCGCTTGGCGACGTCAACGAGCCTCCATCGTTACTACTAGTGCGGTCCATACAAGTGAATGAAGGCACGCCAGTCTCTGTCAATGCCTCAAGCTTTGCGGTTGTCACAGATGAAGATGCAAACGATTCGTACGACTTGGCGCTTGTCGGCTGCTCGGTCACTCCGTGTCCGTTCTTCTTTGACAACAAGAGCGTTTTGTGGACTGATGTCGCGCTGGATTACGAGACTGTATCGGCCTACACGCTTGTCTTCCGCGCACGCGACCGTGGTGGTCTTGTCTCCATCGCAGAGATGTCCGTGCTCGTACTCGACGTCAACGAACCGCCGGTGATTGATGACTTTGAAAGTCGGCACATCAATGAGAATGCGCCATCCGGAACGATGATTGGCTCTCCTGTCCACGCATTTGATCCTGATGCTCATGGTGGCGTTCTGTTTGCCGTAACGTCACAAGAGATCCCAGGCTGCGTTCAAATTGACCCATCGACCGGCCAGTTGTTTGTCTCTAATGGCAAGTGCTTCGACTACGAGGTCTTTGCATTTGACGATCTCACACCGCCGTCGTACCAGCCCATCCAAGTGAAAGGCGACAGCAGAGATGTTTCCTTACAAGCAGTCAAGTTCATTGGCGAGTATCAGAATACTAGCAGCGTGGAGCTCGCGGTCGTGTACCATACAACGTCTGCGATGACGCCCGCTGACGTTGCAGACGATTTGCAGCGCCATTTCCAAGTTCGCGTGCAAACGGCATCCACCGGGGACATCTTTGTCCGTCTATTTTCTCCCATAGATATGGAGACTGAAACGATGGCCGACTTTCCGGATACATTCGTTGCATCCCTTCGGTTTACGTTGCCAGTTCTTCGAGGGTTGTCCACGACTGTCGACGCAAAGTATGGGAGTGGCGCATGGTCTCGATTATTTGCTGTTGCTCAGCTCAAGAAATCGTTTACGGTCGTTGTGGCGGTGCACGACACCTCGCCCCAGGCACTCCAGACAGAGCAAGCGTTCGCGATTGAAATTCTCGACATCAACGAGCCTCCGTATTACGTGGGTACAAACACCACGCTCTCCATCGATGAGAATGTCGTGCAAGGCACAGCTGTCGACACACCGCTGAGCTCACTGTTCTTGGACCCAGAAGCGCGGACGCTGGGCTTTGCGATCCAGTCGCAGAGCGTGGCAAACACGTTTTACTACGACGCTGCAACCGACAGACTTCGAATCGGCAGCGGTGGTGTCAACTATGAATTCCGACAATTCCATGAAATTTCTCTTCAAGTCGTGGACCAAGATTTGACCGTCATTGTCTTGCTCACAGTGTCGGTGAACGATGTCAACGACGCACCCGTGCCAACATGTGCCCGTGTCCAAGTACTCGAGTCTTCTCCAGCCAAGACCGTGGTGCCGAATGCAATCGCCGTGGTGGATGAAGATGCAGCGGATCGAATGTTTACGTACCGATTGCTGACCAACACGGATCTGTTTGCAGTGGATTCTTTTGGTCGGGTCATCGTGCAAACGGCTCTTGACTATGAGCTTGTCCAAGCATACGCGTTCAATATCGAGGTGGCCGACACAAGAGGTGCCACCGGAACGTGTGTGGTGATGCTGGACGTCGTGGATGTGGATGAGCCACCGATCGGGCCAGTATCGTACAACGGATCAATCCACCAAGGTGCTGCAGTTGGAGACCGAATCGTCAAGATCGAACTGGAAGATCCCGAACGCCATAATCTGACGTACTGGTTCGTTGATGCAGTTCCTGTCTCTGCGAAGGGGGAACCACTCTTCGCGGTCTCCAGTGCTGGGTTCCTGATCGTTGGTGCAAGTGACGCCTTCAATTTCTCCTCTCCAAGCAGCTATTGGCTCAGTCTCGCAGCGACGGATGGTACCCACGACGTTCCATTCTCGTGTGTCGTGGCTCTTGTGGAAGAAGCACCGCCAATTGCATGCCCATCGAGAGTGAAACGGCTGGATGTGGTTGAAAATGCCGTTGGTGTGTCGGTAGGATCCGTCACACTGGTTGCGGCGTCCTCATCGAGCTTCAGCCAGCGATTCTACTTGGTCGGTGCGACAGCATCATCCACATTTGCACTGGACGCGACAACAGGAGAATTACGAGTGGCCTTTCAAGTGGCCCTGGATTATGAAGACGTCAATTTTTACGAGTTCGCTTTTGATGTCTATTACGCCGACGACCATAAAATAACTTGTCCAATTCAAGTGTACGTGATCGACCAAGATGAGCCGCCGACGTGTGCGAATGAAGGTCTGGTCGTCACTTTGCAAGAGAATCAAGTCGGCAAAGATGTGGGTTTGGGTCAAGTTGTCGCGGTCGACCCAGAGACCAAGCCGTTAGTGTACTCTCTTTCGAGCGCCTCGTCACTTGCTGGGCTGTCCGTTGATTCAACCACCGGTGCGCTGTCCCTCCATGATATCTCGGTTCTCGATTACGAAGTGGCATCACGTCACAACATTGTATTCTCCGTTTCCGATGGTGTCCACGTCGTTCCGTGTTCCGTGGTAGTCACTGTGGTGGATACCAACGATTGCCCCGTGGTATCCAGCCAAGTGCTTCACGTTCTTGAGAACAGTGCACAAGGCACACAAGTCGGCAATCCAGTGGCAGTGAGTGATCAGGACCACCCAGAGGGAAGCGTCGGACGCGTCACCTTCGCGATGGCCTCGGACGTCTTTGCTATCCACACCACGACAGGTCAGATCTCTGTCGTGGACTCCAGTGCTCTGGATTTCGAACAGATCCAGAATTTCCACGTGATTGTGTTTGTAACGGACGATGGCGACCCAACTTGTACCAGCAATACGACCGTAACGATTCAAGTGCAAGACGTGAATGAGGCACCACTCGCAATCGCAGGATTATCGGGGCGTGTCGTCGAGTTCACGCGTTCCACTGCTCAAGACACTGCAGTGCCTGTAGTGACAGTCGTGGCATCCGATCCGGACGCCGACGACTCGCTTCGGTTCAGCTTGGCCGCGGCAAGTAGCAACGCAAGCTCTACGTTTCGTATCGACGCGTCGACGGGCGAAATCTTTGTCATCAATCCAACTGTGTTTGACTATGAGCGCGTGAACAAGTACGATCTCGCTGTTCGCGTCACAGACCAAGGTGGACTCAGTATGGCGACAACAGTGGGTATAGCAGTCGTGGACGTCAATGAACCACCAGTCTTTTCCATTTTGGCAGCCTCCATTCAAGAAAATTCACCAGCGGGGACTTTGGTGATCGATTGCGCGTCATTGGCCATCGCGACCGACCCAGAAGGTGACACGTCCATCACGTATTCGTTGGTCAACGCCTCTGCACATGCGATGCCCTTCGAGATTGAAAACAACCAACTGATCGTAGCCAGAGATGGCGCCGCACCGACACCCGATTTCGAGATGCAGGCGGTGTATCAGTTGCCGATCCAAGCCTGTGACTCGGCCAACGTTTGCAATACGGCTATGTTTGTCGTCAATCTACTGGACGTGAATGAAGCCCCTTCCATCTTTGCACCATCATCGATTTCTGTCCAAGAGAACGTTGCGAGTGGCATGCTGGTCGGACAATCTCTCACTGCTTTCGATCCGGATGCTGGACAACTGTTGCGGTTTGAGATCGCGAGCGGCAACGACCAAGGTATCTTTGGCATTGTGCCGTGCAGCGGGCAGCTGTATGTGAAGCGCGGATCCACACTCGATTACGAGCGAGAACGCGAGATCAAGTTAACAGTCACTGTGCGAGACAATGGCGTGCCGTCTTTGTCGTCGTCGACTGATGTGGTTATCCACGTGACCGATGTGAACGAGCGGTCGGTGCTTGCGATCGAGTATGCTATCCAGCTGGACACCCGTGCAGCCAACGAAGCCACGTATGCGCTTGGTGGACTTGATCTTGTGTACTGGATGGACACAGCTGGAAATCCTACGACAGGGTACTGCTCTGCGTCGGCGACCGAGGTGGTGGGTCTACAGAATGCCCAGATTTGCGGCCCGACTGCTGCAGTCGGGCCGTTTGCGTTCAAAGCCCAATGGAACATGCTACTTCCTAACAGCTCCACGTTGACTATCCGAACGCTGTCAGAAGAGGAAACCCACGTTGTGTTTGTGGTGGACAACATGCTTTTGAAGACCGAGGAAACCTTTCGGCCCAACCTTAATCTGAAACATGTTGACTCGGCTACCCATTCTATCCATCCTGGCGTCCATGTAGTCGCAGTGTATGTCGTCTCCATGAGCGACGGCTCGATCTCGCTTGAGTATCGCTTGGACGGAAGCGACGTCTCGTGGCGAAACGTTTCTATCGCCTCGCTGCGTAGTGTCTATCCAAGTCAAATCGTTCGGCGCATTAAGGAAAACAGTGCCAGTGGCACCGCAGTGGGCGAGCCTGTGGCGGCAGTTGACGAAGATGTGAACAGCAATTTGACTTACGAGATTGTGCAGCAAGACACGGGCGGACTCTTTGCCATCGATGCTGCGACTGGGCAGCTACGAGTGGGCAAGAACTCGGCGCGTCTGGACTACGAAGCCCACCACACGCATACGATTCTAGTCCAGGTCGCAGATGCCGCCGGCTCGGCTCAAGATCCGCCACCCTCGCAGACGTGGGTGCTTGTTCAAGTGGAGGACGTGAATGAAGGACCTGAGTTGCCACCACAAGTGTCCAGAACTGTCGCGGAGAACTCGGTCGGAGGCATACAAATCGGTGATGTGATTGTACCAGTTGACCCAGAAGGTGTCCACACGCACTTCACATTTGAGATTTTAAACGCACCGCAAGTGCCGCTCCTCCAAGTCTCAAATGCTGGGCAGTTCACCGTGGCACCTGGTGCCGTTTTGGACTACGAGTCGACCGCGACGTATCGAGTCAATGTTCAAGTGACAGACCCGGACGGCTTGTCCACGCAGACGACCGTCATTGTCTCGCTTCTCGACGTGAATGAACCCCCGTCATTGACGATCGACGTCTACCCGCTGCTGGAGAACGCTCCACGTGGCACCGTCCTCGCTTTGCTCAGCGGCTTCGATCCAGAGAACCAAACGCTGTCATTTTCGTATTCGTCGACGTTCACTGGACCTGGCCAGAGCGGTTTGGACAGTGGGAGTGCATTTCGAATTGTGCCGATCACCAAATCCACAGCTCAGCTTGAGATTCGAAATGCGCTTGTAAACTATGAGGAGACGTCGCGCTTCCAGTTGATGGTGAATGTGACCGACCCGGGTTCAGAAAAGCTGACGTCCTCTATATCCGCGACAATTGATGTGGTGGATGTGAACGAGCCGCCAAAACTGGTGGTTCCTGGTCGTGCCGTCCAGTTTGCGATCCCTGAGAATGCGCCAGTATCGTTTTCCGTCGGTCGCTCATTGAGTGAATTCATCATGGATGAAGACACAGGAGACAGCCTCAGCTTTGCGATCATTCAGTCAATCCCTTCGCATGATATTTTTGCCGCCCGTGCAACCGACGGAAGCATCACCGTGCTGAACAGCGCCGTGCTCGATTATGAATCCCTCGAGTCCTTCGAATTGACTGTTCGGGTCACAGACAAAGCTGCCAACTTTATTGACGTCGATGTCGTGATCACGCTGATGGACGTGAACGAGCCGCCGACATTTTCCCAAGAGGTAGTGGACGTCTACTCGTCGCAATCGTCTGCCTTCGGTGCAGTGATCCATACAGTGCATGCCAGTGACCCGGAGAACACGACTCTCGTGTACGAAGCCGTGTCTGCGACTCCAGAAGGTTGTGTCGCTCTAAATGAGCGCGACGGCAAGCTGACAGTCGCTGCTACGCTGGATCCTGCAGTCATCTGCAATATCACGGTTCGCGCGGTTGATGAAGGCGGGTCTGGACGATCTTCTCTGTCAGATCAAGTCATTCGTGTCCACGTCAGTCGTGTGAACCAACCACCACAGGTCGGTGGTTTCACGTTCAGCGTCAATGAGAACTCGGGCGTCGGCATGAAGATCGGCACCGTTCGAGGCATCGACTCATACAACGGCAGCGTGCTCACGTTCTCTACCATCCCGGGTACGTCTCGGATCAGCTTTCGCAGTGTCAGCAACAGTGCCGCGGATGTGTACATCTGGTCACCACTAGACTACGAAGCGGAACCGCAGCTACTGTTCCAAGTGTGTGCGACAGATGATGGAGCGGAAAACGACCACAAAGAGGTGATGACTAGTTGTGGTTCGCTTGTGGTCAACGTTGTCGACCAAGAAGAACCTCCCGTGATCGATAAGGCGTCTTGCCAAACGGAACGATCAATCAACGAATCGCACTTTCTTGTACCGTGGACCGGTACGTGTATTTACTTGCTTCTCTCCCCGGTATAATTTTTGGTTTATCTAAAACAATGTGTGTGTGTGTGTTGTTCTCTGCAGCCATGCATCAACTCTCTTCAAGCGGTGGGTACTTTGACGGTGCCAGTTGGCATAACGTACTCGCCGACAGTGCTGGTGGTGTGGTGGCCTTTGGCGACCTCGACTTCTCGATTTCTGTGAGTATTCGCCCAGAAATGACGACCACAAGTGCGCCGATGACAATTCTGGCGATCTCAAGCGCGGACAATCTCCATGCAATCACGCTGAGCGTTGTCGACGATTATCTTGAAGTCGCGGTGGATGACAACGCTGTTACCAGTAGCGACGAGCCCATCGAATCCAATGCGTGGACGAGGGTCGTAGTTGTGTACGCAGTCGCCGATCAGACGCTTCGCCTGTTTCGTGATGGTCAACTTCAACTCACGGCGAAAACGATGCGGTTTGGGTACCAAGAAATCGCGACCGAAGCAATTTTGTCGCCTTTGTATGAGCCGTTCTCTGGGTGGATCTCGCGGTTCCACTATTTCGCAAGTGCTCTTTCGAGCCACCAAGTCGAACAACTGCTGTCATACTCAGGTAAGGTGCTTTGCAAGTTTTTGTGATTTCGAAGCCAAACTAAAACTAAACTAACATGTGGCTTTGGATACTTTTTCGATGAACAGTGCCGACATTTTTCACCTTGTGGACCACCGATGGTGCGCCGATATCACACAGTGATGGAAGCGCGCATTGTACCGACAACGGCTTGCGGCTTTGTGACACGATTGATTTTTATTCGCTTTGCGTGGCGTATTACGCCACAAGCCGCTTCCCGATGTTGAGTGGGTCGTACCTGGAACCACCGTACTGCCTTGACTTGACAGCAGGTAGCGTCCAACAGAACGCCAGTAATGCATCGCTAGCGTGCTGCTCGATCACAGCTGAGAAGACCATGCTGGGGATGGAAAGCGATCCAGTTCTGCCAACAAGCTCACTGGCAGCGAGCTCGTTCCTCGGTAACGTGAAAGAACACGGGTACGGTCCGAAAAATTTGAATCGTGTCCGCATTCGTGCGAAATCTGGTAGTGGCAATGGCTCGTGGTGTCCTGCGACTTCCTCGTCGAACGAGTGGCTCGTGGTCTCGTTCCCAAGGCCGACAATGCTCACACGGCTCACTTTGCAAGCTGGTATGAACGCAAATGGGCTGGGTGGGCTACTAGTCTCCTTTCGAGTGGAGGTGCAGGCAACCGAGTCCAACGCATTTACGACTGTGGCGCTTCCCCCAAGAGATCCCAGCATTTCGTACCCGTCGACATCGGAATACAGTGTGCTATTGCCAAACGTCGTGGCTCGCCAAATACGGATCGTTCCTCTCAGCTGGAGTGGAGCGGCATGCATGCGCATGGAGCTGTACGGCCCAGCGCCCGAATACTTGTTGTCGAGCCCAGTGGTCGCGACGGATCCCGACAGAGACGACCGCGTTTCCTTCCGCATCAGCAGCGCCACGACTCGACCTGCAGGTTTTGCAGTGGATGCAATTTCTGGAGAAATTCGTGCAAGAACAGAGTGGATCGACTACGAAGCGATACAAAACTACGCGTTCACGATCCAAGCCGTGGATTTAATGAATGGAACGGACTCTTGCAGTGTGGCCGTCAGCGTAGCGGATAGCAACGACCCGCCGGCCACAGCGACGACGACTTTCTCTGTGGTTGAAAATACAGCGGAAGGCACACGGATCGGTTTTCTCAGAGTCGATCTCGTGGAAGCTGCGGCACGCAGTGAAGTTGTGTTGCTCGACGCAGTGAACTGTGCCTTCGCCATCGACTCGTCCACTTTCGAAATCACTGTGCGTGTGGCGTCTGGATTCGACTACGAAGCCAGTGCACAAGTCTCGTGCACAGTCGTGATGGTAGACGATGGCGCAACAATGCGGTCCAGTTTGCAAACCATCACCATCCAAGTCGTGGACGTCAATGAGCCACCTACCATACCGAGTGGGCAGCGTGGCTCTGTGTTGGAGAATGCGCACCATGGAACCAAAGTGATGACAGTCGTGGCAACTGACCCAGACACCAGTGTGCTCAAGTGGCGTCAGCTTCGATTCCGACTGGCAAATATGACGACCTTTGAGATCCATCCGACAAGCGGACAGCTCTTTCTCGTGTCGCCCGGAGACATTGACTATGAACGGCAGCAAGAGTATGTAGTGACAGTCGAAGTAATCGATGGCGGGCTTCTTCTCACGGAACAAGATGTGTACATCTCGGTGGTGAACGTTGAGGAGCCACCTGTGCTGGCTAACGTAGTCTCACGCGTGGTTGTCCAAGAGAACAGTGCAACACCGAGCATTCTGTTTGCCATTGACGCGACAGACCCCGACCGCTTGTCAAAAGATCATTTGGCGTACAGTCTCCAAGGAGCAGAAGAGTATCTCAGTGTTGATGTAGCTACTGGCGTCGTCACTTTGATCAAACCGTTTGATTACGAAGACAACCGCGAATGGACGGTCCGTGTGACGGTCAGCAAGTTTCCACTCACTGGAGATTTGGCGGCATCAACTGATATTGTCATCGTGGTCGAAGATGCCAACGAACCTCCACAACTGCGGCAGCAGCAAATTGCCATCGACGTCCGCGAGAACTTGGCCACAGGCATTGCGGTTGGACCAGCATTGAGCCACCAAGTCTGGGATCCTGAAAACAACAGCCTCGCATTCCAGCTGGACGCATCGTACGAGTCAGGATACTTCACGGTGGACAGTTGCAGTGGGCAGCTACGATCAAAGCTACCACTTGATTTTGAGGCCACAAAAACACCAAAGATATCACTGTCCGTACTGGTCTCGGATGTCGTGAACCCGTTGAATCAAGTACGCCTTGAAGTTGTGCTCACCATCACAAATGCCAACGAGCCACCGAATTTTCTCCGTTCAGAGTATCAGTTTGCGGTACGTGAAGACGCTGCTAATGGGACCGTTGTTGGCGTTGTATCCGCTTCCGACCCGGACGCCAATACCCAGCTTCAGTTTGCCATTCTTCGATCCAGTGAAAGCAGTTTGTTTACAGTGGATGCAGTGGATGGATCCATCCAACTACTCGCATCAAGTAGACCACTGGACTTTGAAACAAAGATGTCCTACTCCTTCACAGTCCAGGTATCGGACGGTGAGCTCACTGCCACCGCAGTGGTCATCGTCGCAGTCGTGGATGTGAACGAACCACCACTATGCCAAGTGGAATCCCGTTTTGTGGACGAGAACTCGGTCGTCGGCACCTTGATATCAGCTGCTTTAAGTGCCGTGGACCCGGACGTCGGCGATTTCGGCTATGCGGTTTCGTACCAACTGATTGATGATGACGATCTTGGCATGTTCATGCTGGCTCAAGATGGTACGATCGTTGTCGCGCGACCGGACCTCAACTTTGAAGTGCGAGATGCGTATTCGCTGGGATACAAAGCATGCGATCGCAGCGGAGCGTGTTCGTCTTGTGCAGTTCGCGTGGGTGTCGTGGACGTGAATGACGCACCGCTGGTCACCAGTCAGACTTTCCAAGTGAGCGAAAACAGCGTCGGTCAAGTGTTCACTGTCGTCGCGTATGACGAGGACGTCTCTGATACCGTGTACTTTGAGATCGTGGAGCAGTCGGTCCGTGATTTGTTTGCGATTGAGCAGTGGACTGGCCGCGTGGTGACGTTGCAAGCCCAAGCGCTCGACTATGAAGCCATTGACCGTCACATTGCGTGGGTGAAAGTACGCGTGACGGATAATGGCAAACCTCGATTGTCATCCACTGCGACCATGACCGTCGTGATGAAAGACATGAACGAAGCGCCTACGAGTGTTCTAGCGGCTTCCAGTTCTGTCGACGAAGACTTCACGGTGGGCCGTGTGGTCTTCACATGGGTCGTTCATGACCAAGATCTTGGCCAAGAACTCGCGTATTCCACGTCGCACGACAACACGCCCGACCGAATGTTTGGCTTTGCTGATCCATTGCGAAATAACTTGATGTTGCTGAAGCGTCTCAATTTTGAAATCCAAGCGATCTACAGTATTGAACTGAAGGCTTGTGACCCGTTCATGCTGTGCACGACGACCACGCTGACGATCAGCGTCGTGGACAAAAATGACGCACCAGTGATCCTCACCAGTAGCAGCACGCCTGTGCTTCAACTAGCCGTTTCCAACCATGCGAGTACCGGGATGGTGATCGGTGCCGTCCATGCAACCGATGAAGACAAGCATGATATCCTTGTGTATTCACTTCAAGCAGTGGCTCCATCGCAACTCAACACGAGTCAAGTAGATGGCGTTGGCTTGTTGCGTGTTGATTCCTTCTCAGGTGAGCTTCTCGTGGCCAACTCAGCACGACTACAAGAACTCAGCGAAGAAAGTGTGCTTGTTGTGGAAGCCACCGTGACCGATTCTGGTGGACGACGTGATTCCATCACAGTCGAGGTTGCCATCGTCGCTAACAATGCTGCGCCGTCCTGCGGAACGAGCGTGATCACGTTTGTCGTGGACGAAAACGCACTCGTTGGCGCAGCTGTTGGCTCGCCGCTCAAGGTGTTCACTACGGACGATGATACCGGCACTGTGTTTACGTTTGCCTTGGAGCATCCATTTCTCAAAGTGGACGCGCACACGGGGCAACTGTACATCTCTGACAGTGTGAATTTTGACTACGAGTCGCTAACTCACCAGAATGCGACACTCACCGTGTTGGCAACGGATGATGGGGCCTTCCATGATGGTGTCGGAGTGCTCACAGCGGTGTGCAGCGTTTTCGTGCTGTCTCGCGATGTCAACGAGCCTCCGACCACAGCAAATATGCAGATCTCCGTTCAAGAAGGTAGGTTTCATATCGTAGTCGTGTAGGGCCTTTTGAGCACGGGACTGACCCACGAGGTTCACCTTGCACTGTATCGTTTTGTTTAGGTACCTACGCTAGTCTGGTGACGTTACCGTCGCAGAAGATGCGATTTTCCATTCAAAAATCGAGTGGCGATTTTGAAGTGATTTACAACCGATCCGTGGTGACGAATGGGTTCACAACCAACTCATCACGCAAGTCCCTGCGACTTGGGTACGATGCGTTCACCAAGAAAGACGTGGCTATCGCTCTTCAGTTCGACAGCATCCGATTCCCTGAATCAGCTTTGCTACTCGGCGGTGTCTTCCTGGAATTTTCTGTTCCTTCGGGTCAAGTTGGTCCATTTTTCTTGCAAGTCCACGTACTCAAATCTGCGGTGCCGAGCGTGTCAACAACGACGACGGTTACGAGCTTGGCGGGTGCCGATGTGATTGAATGGACCAGGGGCGTCACCCTTGGCTCAACGATTCGGTCTCCAGATATCTCCAGTCTTGTAGCCGCCAGCCTTGGTGATTTGGAAGGGTCCAAGGAAGTGCACTTGTTGATCCTTGGTAGCGGCGTCGGCGAAATCGCATCCTTTGACCAGAGCTCAAGCAGCGCACCGATCCTGGAGATCGTTGTTCGTGAAGGTACGCATTCATTTCTAATTTTTGATGGCATGGGTGAATCCAGTGTCTTGACGCTAGTTGTTTTCTATCGTCTGACTGGTTGTAGTGAGTCAAGTCGAACTGGCGAGCGTCCCGTATCAAGATCCAGACGCCAACGATGTTGTGCGATTTCAAATCACGAGTGGCAATCCGCTTCCACCCGTTTTCAGTATCGACGAGACGACAGGACAGCTCACTGCCATCGCGGAACTGCTCAACTATGAAGCTCAAAGCCGATACCAACTGGAACTTGCTGCCACGGACAAGGCAGGCCTCATCAGTGTCTCCCAGGTGACTGTCGATCTTGAAGATATCAACGAAGCGCCGAGCGTGCTAGACTCAGTGTGCTTTGTATCAGAGAATACTGCTATCGGAACGGTGGTGTGCCAAGCGAATGGGTTCGATCCGGATGCCGTGACGTGTCTCAACGGAACAATTGGATACTCTTTTGACGACTCGGATGGCTCTCACTCTCTCGCGGGCTTTACCATCGACCCATCCAGTGGCGCAATCAGTATCCAGGATGCCGATGCAGTTGACTTTGAAATTGCAGCGATACGCCGCCTTGGCGTGTGCGTCTCCGACCGTGGCTCACCGCCATTGCAGTCGTGTGGCACTGTCACATTGAATGTCGTGGATGCAAATGACGCGCCAACAACCATCTCACCAGTGACGTGCGAGACTGTAGAGATCCCGTACACACTGAGCAACTCGACTCGTGCTCAGTATGCTGGCAAAGTCGTCTGTCAACTGTTTGTAGTAGACCAAGACAGCTTCAAACCAAGTCAAATGAGTGCGTGGGGGCTTCATACATGGGAGTACCAATCTGCTGCGTCATCATCGGTTTGCCCGTTTGCCGTTTTGGCCTCTGGCCAGGTTGTCATTGATACGCCACTCCAAGTCGACTTTGAACTGGTCAAGAGCTGCCAGCTCACTGTGCGCGCGACTGACGGAGGTGGGTTGTCCTCTCCATGGCAGCGGGTGGATGTGTACTTGCGAGACGTAAACGAAGCGCCAACGATCCTAAGTGCGACGGTGTTTGAGATCGACGAAAATGCTCGCACGGGCACGGTCGCCTCTGGATCAGTGGCTGTATTCGATCCAGACTGGCTCACCAATGGTTTGCAAGACACGGCCAAGCTGCTGGTCGTTGGGGATAATAATCCGACCGAGTTTACGGTTAATGTCGACAACTCTGTCGTGTTCGTGGGGTTTTCGCTGGACTATGAGTCGCAATCACGCTACTCTCTCGTTGTTGTCGCCGTGGATAGCCGCGGCGAAACAAGTGCACCAATGACACTGCAAATTCAAGTGAGAGATGTCAACGAAGCACCCGTTTTTGCATCGACAAATTTTACGTACGCAATGGACGAGAATTTACCTGCAAGAACAGAGCTGTTTCCCGTCTTGCAAGCCACCGATGCAGACGCTGGCGACGTGATTCTCTACAGTATTATCAAGGAAACGTCCACACTTGCTGTTGACGCGGCGCCGACTACGTTTGGCATTGATCGTACGAGTGGCAAGCTCTTCCAACTGGCGGAGGCACTCGATTTTGAAACAAGCGCCAGTTTCCATCTCGTTGTCAAGGCCACCGATCGCCAAGGCCTTTTTGCGATAGCGAATGTGACGATTAACGTGAATGACGTGAACGAAGCGCCTCGGCTTGGATCTCAACATGTCAGCGTCCCTGAGGATTACGCCGTGTCAAGCGAGCTCGGCATGCGCTTGAGCTCGCTTGTGACAGATCCAGAGATCGCATACGAAGTGTTCGCGTTAAGCATCGCCAGTGGCAATGAGAATGGCCACTTCGCCATTGATGGACAGACGGGCCAAGTGACGCTGAAGAAAGCACTCGATTTCGAGGCGGCGACCGTGCATACGCTGGTTGTCGCTGTCATTGATCACGGAGGGCTTCGTGGCGAGTCCGAGTTTGTGGTGCAAGTCACCGACGTCAATGAAGTACCAGTGATCGAACCATTCGAGTTCAGAGTTGTCGAAAATTTGCCTCTGGCGTCACTGGTGGGCACGCCTGTGAATGCCAGTGATGGTGACCACGGATCAGTGCTGCGGTTTTTTCTCGCATCACAAACCAACAAAGACAACGTTGCCAGTCCTGCGTGCTTCTCGATCAATGCGACCTCTGGCCAGCTGGAGGTTGCGAGTGGGTGCGTGCTCGACTATGAAGATGCTGGACGCTCGTTCTTTCGTGTGGTTGTTGAAGTGAGCGACGGAGCACTGACAGCCCAAGCGACGGGTGTCATCCATGTCACAGATGTGAATGAACCTCCCGTCTTGGACGGTCTGGCGGCTTCCGTCATCGATGAAAATGCACCAAGCGGCACACTTGTCGCTACAGTGAAGGCCATCGATCCGGACTTTCGCGATTCGCTTACGTACTGGGTATGCGACCAAAGCCACGTCAATACGTTTGCACTTGCAAACGGCCATGGTGCGAATAAAGCGGCTGAAGTCGTCGTGATGAACACGAGCGCTCTCAATTACGAAGCGCAGCCGTCGCTCTGGGTGGACATTTGTGTGGAAGACTTGATGGGGTTATCGTCAAAGGCTCGACTCACTGTGACGCTTCGTAACGTGTTTGAGCCACCACGGTTTACACGCGATTCGGTGCGATTCACGGTCAACGAGGATATCCCATTGATGGCAGCGATCGGTGGTCCACTTGGCGCGTACGTGGTGGATGAAGAGAATCTCAAAGGGCCATCGACCATTTGCAGCTCTTCTATTTCGCTTCAAGTGTTGGAAAGCACATGTCTCCAGTCGATCGAGTTTGTGCTTGACTCATGTGGCCAGCTCTCACTTTCACGAGGACAACTGAACTACGAGTCGCAGTCTTCTTGCGTCATCACGGTGGTGATTGCTGGCAGCGTCAGTGACTACGAGAGTCTGACCCAGCGGATCGACGTGGAGCTAGTGGTGATGGACGTCAACGAGCCCCCTGTATTCACCGCACGCGTGTTCGCCTTCAGCGTGGCTGAAAATGCGGCAGGAGGCACATTACTTGGGTATCTATCGGCAACCGACCCTGACGCCAATCCTCTTCTCTCGTACCGATTGAATGTGTCAAGCATCGCAACTTCTGAGCCATTCGCGGTTGGTCCAGCTGGCGCGATCAAGCTCACGAGTGGCTCGGTTTTGGACTACGAGACGACTCGATCACACGAAATGGACGTGGTTGTCAGTGACCAGTGGGGGCTTGTGGATACAGCGACGCTTGTGATCAGTGTGACGGACTCGAACGAACCACCCGTGTTCAAGTCGGCCGCGTATACATTCAGCGTGGCCGAGAACTCCCAAAGTCAAACACTTGTGGGAACAGTCGTCGCGTTGGACTCGGATTTGTTCCAAAACAACACGCTCGTGTACGGAATTGTGTCGGGCAACTCGCTCGAGACCTTTTCGATCGCTTCCGTCAACGGCACTGGTATGGTCCTAGTCAACTACGCGCCGGCGCTTGATTTTGAGAGACAGACGCGATACGATTTGGTTGTCAGTGCGACGGACAACGGTCCAGGAGGGCTGTGTGCGTTCACGAATGTGCATATCGATGTCACAAATGTGAATGAGCCACCCCAGGCCACCGCTGCATTGTTGTACATTCCAGAAGACGCACTGGTGTCGTCATCAGTGTACGCTTCGCCCGATTTGTCGCTGATCTTCAATGGCTCGCTCATTGCGTTTGATGTCGATGCTGGTGATGTGCTGACGTATTCGATTGTGCGGGATCCTTCTCAAACATTTGTCATCCAACCCAAAACGGGTGTGATTTTCACAACCAAGCCATTGGATTACGAGGCCACGGGGCTGTATTCCATCACAGTGGCAGCCACTGACAAAGGCGGTCTCAGCGCCTCATCGATTCTTACGGTCGTGGTGCAAGACCGCAATGACGCGCCAGTGATTGTGACATCTGAATTGAGTGTCAACGAAAACGTTGCCGATGGGACAAAGATTGGCAGCGTCGTGTGGAAAGACCAGGACGCTGCGCAATCGCACAGTCTGTCGGTTGTCGTGACCACCATGACGATGCGCGATGGAACGACAACAGTGCGTGGGTTGAACGACGCCATCGTCATCGCGACTGCAACAGGAGACTTGTTTGTCCATGATCCAACCGTCTTTGATTTTGAACGCGTTCAGTTTGTGACGCTTACGATCGCGATCGATGACAGCGGCTCGCCAGTCAACCACGTCGAGAGGCAGGTGATCGTACGTGTTGTCGACGTTAACGAAGCGTGTGTGTTTGGAACGACAGTGTTTACATGGGACGAGAACGCCATTGGATCGGTTGGGCTCGTAGCAGCCATCGACCCAGATGTGTATGCCAGTGGAGACCACAGCTCATGGGCACAGATTCGGTATAGTCTCATATATGACGACTCGTCTTCCATCAACAACGCCCTGGTCATCAACTCATCGACAGGCGAACTCAGCGTGGTCTCACCAATGGACTACGAGTTAGTCAAGTCCGTGACAGTGCGCGTGGAAGCCATTGACGGAGGGCGACTGAGCTGCAGGGGGGATATCGTGTTGCAAATCCAAGACGTCAATGAACCGCCAGTGGTGGAACCAGCCACATATTTCGTGTTTGAAACCGCATCAAATGGAAGTGGAGTGTCCACAACCTCAGATGGTCTCACGATCGGAGCTCAAGTGATCTTCTGGGATCCAGAGAACGATACCGTCTCGCTGAGCGTGATGGACGCTACAAGTGGGGCGTTCTTCCATGTTTCGTCCACGGACGGGCGTATCACAGTCGTCCAGCCACTGGACTTTGAAACCACAACATCCCATGACGTGCTCGTCGTCGCGACGGATACAAGCGGCCACACATCCAGTGCCAGTATTCGAATAGTCGTCCTGGATGTGAACGAGCCACCGCAGCTGCCAGCGACACAAGATGTATTCTCGATCTATGAGAATGCAACCATCGGCTCAGCCGTCGGAGTCGTCAGTGCAGCCTACGATCCGGATCTGTATGATATTCTCACGTACGATATTGTGCATGCGGTCGACTCGCAAGACGTGGCCGTCGATTTGTTCTCGATGCATTCGTGCGACGGTGAGATTCGAGTCGCGCAGGATAAGCTTCACTCGCTTGATTACGAGACCAACATGCAATACAAAGTGACTGTGCGAGTGCGCGACCATAAGGGGCTCAGCACATCCGGAGACGTCACGATCAACGTTCTTGATGTGAACGAAGTGCCCACGTGTGCGGATATGACTCTTGTGGTATCAGAGAATGCGCCAGCCGGAACACAGATTGGCAAAATGGAGTGGAACGATCCAGATGCGAGTACGAAGAACACGATCACGGCATTTGAGATCGTGAATCCTGTGAATGACATCGTCTACGGGATCTTTTCCGTCACAGAGAATGTGAGTGCCGCAAACAAGTTCTGGTTGTACGTGGGCGAAAGCGACCGTCTTGACTATGAGACGACAAGCCAGTACGAGTTGCATATGCGGATCGCAGATAGCTTCACCGAGTATGGCGCCGACGGTGTATCAAAGACCGTGTCTTCTTTATCATCGACGTGTCGTATCATCGTTCAAGTGCAAGACGTGAACGAACCGCCGACAATTGCATCGGTGGTGGAACGCTCCATCCAAGAGAATTTGCCTGTACTGTCGTTTGTCGGGACGCCGCTGGTCGCTCAGGACCAAGACGCGTACGACTCGTTACGGTTCGCGATTTTTCCTTCTGACGAATTCTGGTCAAGTCCAGTGCCATTTGTCATTGACGAGCAAACCGGCCAACTCATGGCAACCGAGTCGTTCGATTTCGAATCCCAGGTGCAGTATGAGTTCATTGTCCAAGTCTCCGACTCGGCTAACAACACAGCTGACTCGCTTGTGCAAGTCACAGTCCAAGACGTGAACGAAGCGCCTATGCTGCCACGCAATTGCTATGTTGATCCACGTGACAATGTGATGCGCGAACGGTATGACGCCAACGAACAACTGTGTCTCTTCATTGAGGAGAATGCGACACCAGGCACACTGATCCAACAGCTCACAGCGGACGATGTGGACACGAGTGACCAGCGTCTTTCCTATGCGATAGCAGCAGCCAACTCGGCCAATGTTGTCGCTCGGGTTGTGCCACTTGATGATGGGCGTTCGTGTGAGTTGGTGACTTTTGAAGAGCCACTAGACTACGAGCGCCAGCGAGTGTATCGGTTCCATCTCACGGTCACGGATACCGGAGCGGGCTTTCTGTTCGATGCGGTAGACGTCGTTCTTTACGTGCTGGATGTCAATGAGCCACCGTATCTTGTGATTACATCGGTGCAGAACCTTCAACTTCCAGAGAACCAAGGCAGCGGATTTCCAATCGGCATGCTCCACGGGTTCGACCCTGAAGGCGACGAATTCACGTTCCAGTTTCTCGAATCCAAACCGATCGCAAACGCCGTGATGGTTCAATCCGATGGCTCAATCGTTTCGACAGAGGCATCGTGCGACTACGAAGCGCTTCAGGGGCTGCAAGTCGGCTCCTCACCGCATTTGACCATTCGTGTAGCCATGGTGGCCACGGCGACCAACACATCGACGGATCCTGTGGAGTTTGTGGTTTGGATCCTTGACGTACCAGAACCACCAGTGTTTACTGTCCAGTCCTACCGGTTTGCCGTCCACGAGCTCGCGGAAGCTGGCTCTATGATCGGCATCGTACGAGCCACCGATGTGGACAAGGACGATCTCTTGAGCTACTCGTTGATGGCACTCGACTTGTCCGATGGTGAAAACGTCACGACATTCTTTGTGATTGACTCGTTCTCTGGGTTGATCAAATTGCGACAAACGGGTCATCTCCATCCCGAATCCAAGCAAGATTATTCCTTGAGTGTGGTCGCGACAGATCGCGATGGGCTTACGGCATCCACTGCCGTGCGAATCACTGTGGTGGACGACAACGAGACGCCTGTCTGTCCTGCCTTGCAGTGCTGGGTCGTCGAGAATGCACCAGCGATTCAACGGGGCCTTCCTGGTTCAACTGGACTCTGTCAAGCTGTGGCCAAGGATCCGGACACGGCGCAGAGCCACGTTTACCAGTTGGTGGAACAACCCGCGGGTCTTCAAACGTTGGCTGTGCTATTCGTGATGGATTATGTGAGTGGTGTAGTCACGTTTCGCAGTGGCATGGCAGGGTTTGCCAATTTTGAGGCGCAAAGTGAACACCGGTTTCAGTACCAATCGAGTGACGTGCCAGCGTCAGGACCATCTCTCTCCTGCACGGGTGACATCGTGATCTCCGTCGTGGACACAAACGAAGCGCCAGTGATTGATCGAGCTGGCCCCGCGCTGTCGATCGGCGAACTTGCTCCACTTGGATCAGCAGCTGGGTTTGTTCTCGCGACGGATCAGGACGCAAACGATGTGCTGACGTACATTCTCGAGAGCCAAGCACCGAATGGAACGTTTGCGATACGCGCCACGGACGGGCTTGTCACACTCGCCAGCGCCACGAGTCTCAACTACGAAGCCCACGCAAGGCATTGGATTCAAGTCATTGTGACAGACAAAGCTGGGTTAAAGACCACTGCCAATCTGTCGATCGAGATCGTCAACGAAAACGACCCGCCAGTGTTGCTCAATGCCACGTTTTACGTCCCCGAGTACGCTGCTTCTCAAGCTGATTCCGCAGTGCAGACGCTAGTTTTGGTCGGCTCGCTCTCATGCAGTGACGAAGACTATGGATCAAACCTGGGGTACGCACTGCTGGCGACAGCGTACACGTCTTTTATCACCGTTGAAAACAAAACCGGCAACGTCTACGTGGATCGACTGTCGTTGGATTTTGAATCCCAACGAATTTTCTCGGTCCCCACACAATGTTCGGACGGCCGAGCGACAACCTCTGCACTTCTTGTGATCGTCGTGGGCAATGTAAATGAACCGCCTTCAGTATCTGACCAAGTGTTTCGCGTACAAGAGAATGCACCCAGTGGTACGGTCGTCGGCTTGATTGAAGCAACGGATCCAGAGCATGAGGACCCAGATTTCTTGACGGTGACTTCATTGTCTGTGGTCTCCGTGGCGAAGTTGGCGTTGCAGTCGCAAGTGTTTACGAGTGAAAGCGACGACGCCCAGTGGGTCGCACTGCCCGACTTGTTGTTGACAAGCGCGTATCGAGTGAGGACGTACAGTGCATCGTCGCCACTTGCAGTGGATACGACGCTCTCGATCGCCAGTGCTGGTACAGTGTTTGCGATGGTGGAGCAAGACCGAATGACTGCTGCTGCGTGGATGAAAGCAGCAGGCTTCACGCTATTGGACGGTGCGGAGGCGCTTGCTCAGAGTTCCACCTCGACACTCTCGTACGACGTTTACATCAAGCAGTTCGATTCGGGGACGTCGATCAAAGTGACCGCGGATGCTCCCAATGAATTGATTCTCTTTGGAGCGGTGCCCGCTTCTTTGCATTACTCGCTCCACGGCCACCAGTCTGCATACTTTGAAATCTCTCCATCGACTGGCGTTGTCAGTATCGCCATGGATGCGCAGCTAGACTATGAAGCGCTGGTCACTGCTGCTCGCAAGCAACAGCAAACGGTACTACCGCCGCGACTCACCGTGGTCGTATCGGTATCTGATAGCCTTGGGCTCATGAGCGAGGCACAGCTCACGGTACTTGTTGACGACGTGAACGAAGCGCCACGTATCACGAGCACGCTGTTCACGATGGATGAAAACCCGAATCCTGGTGCGTGGATCGGATCAGTGGCTGCAAGTGACCCCGATTTCAACGATGTATTGAGTTACACGCTCGCGTTCCCATCGTCGGACGTGCTGCTCACCAAGTGTGGTAACCTCAGTGCTTTGAATCCGAGTACCTTTGACTATGAAAGCAGGCCGTACTTGCTTTTGCTTGTTCGTGTGACTGACTTGCTTGGGTTGTTCAGTGAACAAGAGATTCGCGTCAACATTGTCGATGTCAACGAACCGCCAACGTTTGAACACGCTCTGTACTATTTCGCAGTCCAAGAAAACTCCGCCATGGGAACTGCCGTGGGGTACCCGATTCGAGCGACGGACCCAGATAATGGCCAGTCCAGCTACTTGCGGTACGAGCTACTGGCAAAAGATAACGGTGTGTCGCCCTTCCGCCTGGAGTCGTGTTCTGGCCAGCTGAGTGTGCAGTGGGCATCGCTGGATTACGAAACACAATCAAGCTACAGCGTGGATGTGCGTGTGAGCGACCCAGGGTACCCGGCCACACTGTCGGCGACAGCACGTGTTATTATCATCCTGGTGAACGTGAACGAGGCGCCCGTGTTTGTGGAAATTCCACGGATGTCGATCCTGGAGAATGCTAGTCCTGGTACAAGCATTGGACGCTTGCTGGTCTCGGATCCTGACCGGCAAGCAGACACCGCGCTCACATTCGCGTCGAATGCGTCCGACTTTGTCCAAGTCACGAACGATGGGTGGATCTACTCGACCGTGAGCTTTGATTACGAGTCGCTGTTGGCACTTCCAGTCGAATTTACAGTCACCGACAACGGCATCTCACCTTGTATTGAAGTGGATCAGGGCGTGGATACCAGTATTTGTGACCCACTCAGTGCGTCCACCGTCGTGACGATTTTAATTCTCAACGTCAACGAGCCGCCGATGCTTGTCGCCGCATCGTTTACTGTTGCAGAAAACTTGGCGGTGGGAATGCAAGTCGGCAAGCCACTACAAGTCATCGATCCGGACGGCACAAACGGCGAGGCCGCGTTTGATATCATCGATGGGCTGTCGCTAGGCGACGGAAATGCCGAGTTTATGATCCGCGCGGATGGGCAGATTCTCACACGGCGACCACTCGACTTCGAGACCAAGTCCGTGTACACACTCAATGTCTCCTATTCGGATGGCCAGTGGAACACGAGTGAAACAGTCACGATCACTGTGGTGGATCTGAATGAAGCGCCAGTGATCGTTCCAAACCAGCAAGGCGCGATCGATGAAAACGCGGCCGCACAGACTGTCGTCATGACTGTGGCGAGTACGGACCCGGATGCCCACGCGACGAATTCTTTCGAGTTGCTGGATGCTGCGGCGCCGTTTGCGATCCACAGCACGACGGGGGTGCTTCGAACGACCCGGCCACTGGATTACGAGACGGATCTCACGAAATACGTGCTCTCTGTTCGCATTTGCGACAAAGAAATCGCAGGACTCTGTGGATTTGATGTGGTGACGGTGACTGTGCGCGACGTGCCCGAACCACCGGCCTTAAGTGCAGTGAGTTGCTCTGTCGTGGAAAACTCGGTCGCCGTGACCGCCACAGGCGCTTCGTCTAGGTCGTGTTCGCTCAAAGTGGTGGACCCAGATGCTGGCTCGTGTGCGAGCTACTCGATCGTTGGCGAGTCCATCTTTACACTGGCGTACGTCTCTCCGTCAGGCGCAGTGGAATCGCTGCCGCTTGCCTTGTGCACAAACGGCAGTGTGATCCTACAACTTCCACTTTCAGCGGCCATCGACTACGAAACCAAAGCGTCGTACGCCGTCGTGGTTCAAGCTGTCGATGACACGGGACTGACTACAAATGCGACCATGTTCGTGCTTGTCATCAATGCGAACGACTGTCCGACGCTACAAGACCAGCAGTTTATGATTCGAGAGCGCGCCGCGCGAGGCTCGCTCATCGGTTTCCCGTTGCCCGGACGCGATCAAGACGTCAGCGACTACTTGACCTACGAGATCACTCTTTCCGACGCGCCTTCGGGGCTCATTGAGATCAACCCACAGTCTGGGCAGCTGTACACCGCACGCGCGCCGCTTGATGATGAGCTCGTGTATCCTGTCATCCACTACGTTCGCGTGAATGTGACCGACAGTAACCCATTGATGCGTTGCACAAGCAGCGCACTCATAGTGATCAAGACCACCAAATCCAATTTTGCACCCGAGTGGTCCAGCGTGACGCCCAGTGTGTTCAATGTGAATGAAAATATTGCCGTTGGAACGGCTATCACGGCGGCGACGCCGTTGTCAGGCTTTGTGCGAGAGCCAGACAATGACGTGGTGACCTACTCACTGCAGTCCAAAGCCGATACCCTCTGTGCGGATACGTTCAAGATCGGTGCGACCACTGGCAGTGTGGCATTGCGTATTGGCCAGTCCATCGACTACGAAAAGCAGCGCAGTTTTTCGTGTACCGTCGTAGCGTGTGATCCATCCATGATGTGCGCGGTCAAGGACTTCAAAGTGCAAGTCAATAACGTCAACGAGATGCCCCAGTTCAGTGAGACGGTGTACATGGATATGCTTGAGAATACGCCAATCGCCACGACAATGGCGCCGCGGTGCATCTCCGCGTTTGATCCCGATGAAGGTGATAACGCCAAGCTCGTGTACACTTTGTGGTGTCGCGATAACGTCTCTATGTGTGCGCCATTCACCGTGAAAACGGAAACGTGTGACGCCAGCCGTTCGGCTTGTGGGCGGTTATATCTCAGCAAGACGCTCAACTACGAAACGCAAAGCAACTACCACTTTTTGATGAACGCCAGCGACCCGTCCAAACTCAATGCGACTGTCGCTGTGTATATCCGCGTCATTGATGTGAACGAGCCGCACGTCTTGATCAATTTCCCACGTACTGTCAGCGTCAGTGAGAGCGCGTCGATTGGATCGACGCTGTTCGCGGTGAAGGCAGCAGATCCAGACTTGGCGACGTCCGCCTTTGGCGTACTGCGGTACGCGATCCAGAGCTTTTACCCACCAAGTAGTAGTGCCGATGCTGTGGGTGAGGCATTCCAAATTGACCCACAGACGGGTGTGATCACAGTCGCGGCGGCGCTTGATTTTGAAGCTGTCCAAAGCTACCAGCTCACGATCCAAGTGAGCGATGTGAGCGACACCCCGTTGACTGTGAGTGCCACTTGTACTGTGTCCGTCGTCGACGTACAGGACACGACGATTGACTCGATCGCCTTTTCCTCTGTGGATGGTGTGACCGCGCTTTCGACCACGGGAGGCGAAGTGGTCGAGTTGTACGGCTCCAATATGGGGTTCTTGCAGCGTGCTGACTCCACCAGTACCACGGTGAAGTCACTCGAAGTACGCTATGGTCCGTACGGGTCAGGTTTGCCTTTTGTAGCGAACTCGTGCGTGCTCTTTGCTGGAAACAGCGCCGTGCGATGCGTCTCAGCACCAGGTTTTGGCGCGGCTCTCTATTGGCAACTCACGCTCATAATGACTGTGCCGACACTTGGTGACGTGACGTTCTTTGCGACTTCGTCACTGCCTCTCGGATCGTACGTATCGCCTCGCGTCGACGAAGTCGCGTGTGCTCAGCCATTCCCAACCACAGGCAGCAAGACACGCAATTTGATAATCTACGGCTACAACTTCGGCGCACCGTCGATCGCCTCGCTGGTTTCCCAGTCGATCCGAGTGAGCTACGGGGCGTACGAGGCATTGAATTGTGTGTTTCTGCCTACATCGCCAGTCAACTCCACCATGCAAATCATCTCGTGTCAGAGCGCGATCGGCACCGGCGCTGCATTTCGCCTCACAGTGGCCATCGCAGGCCAATCCAGCGACAGCGTCGCGGTCTCGTCATCATCCTGTCGATACGAATCACCGCAACTACAGGCGATTACGCTACCAGCAGGCGCCACTGCCCTTGCAACACGCGGAGGCGAGTTGGTGGTGCTCAATGGCACGGGTTTGGGGGTTCAAGGCGACTCGACACTCACTGTGTGGTATACGAATGACCGCCATACGTTTGAGTTGACAGACTGTGCCGTGGTGGTCGACCACGTACAACTTCAATGCACATCTTTGCCAGGCGCTGGCTCGAATTTCGTGTGGCAAGTTGAAGTCGATGGCCAACAAAGTGACTTGTCCAATTTCACGACAGCGTACTCGTCGCCAGCAGTCACAGGCATCACAGGCTTTCGTGATGTACCGACCTCGGGAGGCACAGTCTATTTCGTGGAAGGTACCAACTTTGGGCCAGACAGTGCGCTGTTTGATGACCCCGTGGTGGACTACACGCGTGACTTTGCTACGATCTACACGAGTGCCAATTGCAAGCGTCAATATAGCCATGCGAGATACCACACACGACTGGAGTGTGTCTCCGTGGCTGGTACAGGCGGTGGCCACTTGTGGCGTGCGACAGTGGAAGGTCTCAAGTCCCAGTACGTTCTCGTGGGCAACACGAACTACGCAGGCCCTGTCGTGACGCGGGTCTTCCGTCCAAGTGGCGAGTCGGTGTTACGCACGGATGGAGCCGAGCAAGTGATGATCGCGGGCAAAAACTTTGGCCAAAAGGGTAGTGCAAACACCTCCAGCGTGACCTACGGCGTGGAAGGCAGTGAGTTCAGCGCAAGCGGCTGTGAGATCGTCGTGAACCACGAGCGGATCGCATGCTACACTGTGGCAGGCGTCGGCAGTCGGCTGTCATGGATCGTGACGATCGATGGGCAAACCAGTGCGATGCCCACGATCAGTTACGCAAAACCGTTCATCGCTGTGATCTCTGGGCCAGGTGCCACCGGTGCCTTGGTGCAAGGTGGCCAGGTCGTGTACTTGCACGGCGGCAATTTTGGACCAAGCCAAGCGACGGTGGACAGCATCACGTACGGTCCCACCGGTCGCGAGTACTTGGTGGCGACGATCGAGAGCCACAACAACTCGGTGATCGCGTGTCTGACAGTGCCTGGCATAGGGGATGCGCTTTCGTGGATTGTCGAAGTCGGCAATCAACAGTCAGCTGCTTCCAGCGTCACGACGTCGTACGCACCACCAACGATCAAGAGACTGTCCACAAACCAAGCCACCACAGACGGAACGACTTTGATCACTGTCTTCGGTGAGAACTTGGGGGCAAATTTCACGTTTGCTGCTTCACGTGTCGTGTTCACACCACCGCAACGTGGACTGCCAACGGTTCACCTCCCCATTCTCGACTTTGGCAAACAACCACAAAACGAAAGCTCCCTTTGCTGCGGGGGGGAAGGCGAGTATGTGGTTGTGAAAATCCCTGCCGGATTCGGCGTTGGCGCATCGCTTCAACTGCTCGTGGGCAGTGCGAGTGTGCAACGCAGTCGGTCGGTCTCGCTTCGATACATTTCTCCAGTGATTGATCGTGTATTCACCGACGACGGACCCGAGTGGTGTCTACCATCTTGTATGAGTCTCAGCATCACAGGAAGCAATCTCTTCACCAGCGGTCGTGTGTACGTGACCAAGTTCCCACTCGCAGCCGGTGATACCGTGGCCGCCTCGGCCGGTACATCTCTTGTCGCTACATCGTGGACCCATGACTCGATCATGGTGGCAGAGTATGTGGGCAAACTTGGGTACGTGACCGTCGTTCTCGGCGGGTCCGTTTGGAGTAACTCGGCGTCCTTCAGCTGGGATGATCCGATCGTGCTCGATTGGAATACGCTCAATGCGACGTGTGGCGTCTCGGACTGTACGACGTCGTACCGCTTAGATGGCAATCCATCTCTGTACCAGTCGACACCAACGGAGACCTTCGGCGTCGTTCGCCAAGACTCGGCGACAACGGGAGGTGCGACGCTCAGCATGTATGTCAAGTACGTCGGGCGTAATCCCCAAGTGACCATCGGTGGCAACGTGTGTGCCAACCCACAGCTGAGCACACCGGTCTTCTCAGCGATGTTTCTGCTCTCGATCGGCGTCACCACCACGCAAGACATCCTTCTACTCAAGTGTATCGTGCCTGAAGGACAAGGCAGCTTGCAGCCGCTATTGGTACGACGAGGCAACACGGTGAGCAGTCCAAGGTTCTTGAACTACGTCGCCCCTGCAGTTAATTGGCCGTCGTTCGGTGCGACTTTTGCGTCGACAAGAGGCAAAAGCGTGTCGATCTACGGCACAAATCTGGGCAAAGACCCCGTGCTCACACTCAGTCGTGGCGCCTACGAATCGATGGCTCTTGCTGTCACTGCTCGGACGCATACCTTTGTGCAGTTCACAATTCCGCCAGGAGAAGGAGCGGCGTGGACCCTGATGCTCGCAGCGGGGAACCAAGTTTCAACCACGTCGTTTGCCTACGATAAGCCAGAGGTGTACACCGTGGCAGTCTCATCATTCGAGACAGCAGGAGGCGGCGTCATGACCTTGACCGGTGCAAACTTTGGCTTAGCTGACCTCTCGCAAGCGCACAGCGTCGCACTGGGTGGTTTGCCTGGGTCTGCTTGTACGATTTTTGTCCTCACACACGACCGCATTGAGTGTACGCTTGGTGAAGGGCAAGGACACGACTTGCCGATCCTTGTAACTGTTAGCGACCAGGCAAGCTCGGGAACTGCCACATTCAGCTATGCGCCTCCAGCTGTGGCCAGTGTCAGCCAAAGAGACGGTCCGACAAGTGGATACTCGTGTGGATGTTACACGGATACAGTGAAGCGGTGTGCCTCGTTGACAGCTCCGTTCACGTGCAAGTACTTGGAGACGACGTCGTCTTCCTTCGTATCCACCGGGTATTACTGCGCGACTACCAAGATCAACGGCGTTGTGAAGCAAATCACGCTCCACGAGCTCACTGATATCGTGTCCAATGGCAAACCAGTCTTTGCGAGCGTCAACAACGATGGTTCGACGCCGGTGAGCGATTTATCCATCGTAAATGTGCATTTGTTGCGCAAGCAAAGCGGTGTGTGGCGTCTTGTCAAAGATGATACCGTGCTCTTTGAGGCCTCACTGGCGACAGAGGCGCCGCCTCTCACCGACTGGATGGATATGAGCCCCAACCCTCCAACGCGTCTGAACGGCGCAATGAAAGTTGCGTCGGGCTCGTGCTCCAAGATCGCGACGCGCGTGTGTCCTAGCGGCACGGAAGAGTGTGAGCGTGTCGCCGTCACGATCACAGGCACCAATTTTGGCTTGAAGACGCTGGACTGGACGCTTCAGCTGGTCGGTACGGTTGCCACACAGGCGCTACCACCTGTCAACATCACTGTGAGTGACGTCGTGTACTTTAGCCACACGATGATCCAGTTCTACTTACCACCCGGCCAAGGATACGACCGCAAAGTTCGCTTTGTGGTCTCTGGCCAAGAACTGGTGAGTTCTCCAGTCGCATTTGGCTACCAATTGCCTGAGCTTTTGGCGTGGGAAACCAACACGACCAACCGGTCCACTTGTGGTGGGTACGAGATCACCGTGTATGGGAAGAACTTGGGCCAAGAAAGAGCCAAGTTACTCATCGGTGGGCGAGACGCACGGGTCGATCAGCTCAGCGTCCACCCACGGGCTTGCACAACGTGCCAGTACGCGTCGGCTGGCCCATGTGTCGACACAGCAAACTCCGTGTGCTACCCATCGACGTATCTCATCGATGCTGCAGATGCTTTTTCCAGTTTCCAGTACGTGGACTCATGTCCGGACCCACTCACACAGACGCTGTGTGGTCTCGTGGACGAGTCGGCTGGCTCGTCTTTCCCAGAGAGTTTGTTGGCCCACGACGACTACGCGCTACAAACGCTGGTGCCTCCGGGCTTTGGTGCCGATCTGGATGTACGGGTCGTGGTGGATGGCCACGCGAGTAACGCGCTGTCGTTTGCGTACAACCAGCCAGTGATCAACGCGCAAATGCCCAACCAGCCGGATGCCAATGGACTCACAGCGATCGAAATCAAAGGAAGCGACTTTGGCTGCTTCCCAAACCAAGGCATCCAGATCGATTTTGAAACCAGCGACTCGACCACATCGACTCGCCGGCTTACGACAAGTAACACCACTTCTTCCAACAGTTCAAGTTCATCTGGCGTGACGTGGAAGAGCGCCTCTGTGCTGGTGTGGAAGCCACCGAAAACCAAAGCAGGCACGACAAGCATCGTGCTCTCGGTCGGTGGCAATGTCATGTCTCCATCCAGTCAGACCGAGCTCAAATTCCAGTGCAGCAATGGGTTTTACAAGACCAATACAAGCTACTGCGACGACTGCCCCGTCGGCGCGACTTGTAAAGGCGGCGATTCGCAACCGGAAGCAGAGCCTGGCTACTGGCGCGAAGGTGAGGTTGTGCTGGCGTGTGATCCATCCTTTGCATGTCTTGGCGCCAACGTTTGTGAGGAAGGCTACACCGGTGTGCGGTGCAATCTCTGTGAAGACAGCTACCACAAGCTCAACAGCGAGTGCCGCGTTTGCCCCGATGAGCCGTGGACGTCGGTCATCGTGGTCGTCGTGATCATCTCAGTCGGTGCCGTGGTGTCGTACTTTCTCACACGTCGCAACGTCTCGCTGGGCTTGCTTTCTATTGGGATCGACTACTTCCAGACGCTTTCCATTTTTGGCAATGCGCGGATTTCCTGGCCAGCCAGCATCCTTCAAGTCTTTTCGACTCTGTCGGCGTTCAACCTCAACGTCGAGCTGGTCGCACCCGAGTGTTTCAACGTGCAAGTCTCATACAAAAACAAGTGGATCGGCATTGAAATTCTGCCGTTGATTCTCACGAGCGTCTCACTGTTGTTGTTTGCGGCAAAATACTTGTACAAGAGGCTCATCTTGAGGCGCACGACGCGGCTCACGTCCCACAAGCCACAGCTCTTTGGCTCGACGCTTGTGATGATGTACTACATGTTCTTGTACCTCACGCGCACGACGCTGGAGATCTTCAACTGTGTCTCCTCGATCCCAAACGATGGCCACAAGTACATGGTGGCGATCTACGCGAAATGTTACGAACCTGGGGGCATCCATCTTGCGTTGTTTCCCTTTGCCATTCTCACGTTTATCGTCTACTCGATGGGGTACCCGCTCTTTGTTTTGCGCACACTATGGAAAAACAAATCGCTGGTGATGGAAGACCAACTGCTTCGTGCGATGAAGCGCGGCACAACACGGAGAACAAACCCAAACTGTTATGATTTCCGCAAGAAATACGCCAAGTTATACTACCAGTTCAAACCCAAATTCTGGTACTGGATGGTGGTGATCATTTGGCGCAAATTCTTGATCGCGGGCATTGGGCTTCTTTTCCGCCAGTACCCGACTTTCCAGTTGGCCTGTGTGATGCTCATCTTGTTTGTCAACTACGCGTTCCAAGTGAGAAACCGGCCGTACATGAGTGCGTACGAGACCAAACTTGTGCTGGACGAGTACGTGCGGCTGGTGGTCCACGAGACCCGCGTGGCCAAGTCGAAAGGAGAGAAGTTTCTTCAGGCAGCGCACTTGCGGATCCACGAAGAAGGACAAGGCATGCACCACGGAGCCGTCCAGTTCGCCAGTGGCAGCATGGGCAGTGATGGAGGCAGCCAGCTACAGCAGCAGCAGCAGCAGCAATCCATGGGCGAGTACGTGTGGGACCACAACACGGTGGAAGCGACGCTGCTCTTCAGTGCGTGTCTCGTGCTGCTCAGCGGCATCATGTTTGAAAGCGGCCAGCTGGGCAACACGACCGACGGCTATGACAATGTACCGGCGAAGTTTTTATCGTTTTGGACGCTGCTGTTGATTGCCATGAGTTGCATTTACTTTTGCCTGGTGCTTGTGACCGAACTGGTGGTCGCGTTACGCCCACAGTACTTCAACAAGATCAACAAGGTGCAAAAAGTGTTTAGCAAGCAGTCGCGTATGAAAAACCGCGGCGGCGGCGGCCAAAGTGACGGAGAGAATGATGACGATGACGACGGACTGGAAATGGTCGCGCATATGACCGCCAACCCATTGTATCAGAAGCAAGCACAAGCCAACGCGCAGGTCTTGCTGGCCAAGACACGGCAGCAGGACGCGATCTTGGCGCTTCAAGAAATGAAGCTGCGAGGGCTCGAAAGGAAGCAAAACAGGCGTGGCAGCGTGACGATCTTGAGACAGCCAGTTGGTGCCACTACAGTAACGGACACGGCAGCAGCAGAAGCAGCACTACCAGTGGATGAGAGGGGCTACTTTTCCGACCCAGAGCGAGTGCGGAACCAGCCACATCGTGCGTCGCGGTTGTCCGTGGTCGACGATTTGTTGGCTGCGATCGCGTTGGGCGACGACGTCGACTTGTCTCCAGCCACGCCACCGGCACCCGAGTCTTCACCAGCAACGGAGAAGAAGCAAGGACAACAAGTGGCTGGCCAGCCACGGCGCCGAGCACCTGGTGGTGCAGCAACGATCCGACCGCCGAGCGGGCCTCCTCCAGCATTGGTTCCGCCACCATTGCCGCCTGTAGCATCCACGGCAGCTACGCTGGCGACTGGGGTAGCAGCACAGGACAGTGGACGAAAGATAAAGGCCAAGCGAGCGATGCTTCCGCCACCCCAAGTGCCTCCGCCGCCGTCACGTCCGAGCGGCGGGGCTGGCAGCAGTGCCACGAGCAAGTGAGATTGAGCAAAGCTCCTTTTGTATATTGTTAAAATAAATATATTCTACTGTATTTTGCATACCAGTAATGTGTGTGTGTGTTGGTTATCATCCATCAAGGTCTTCAAGTTGAAGGTCTTGTTCCACTGCATTTGGCACATTTGTTTCATATTGGATGCGTATTTGCTCAACGAATCGCTGAACAGAGATACTACGCAGTTGCGTCTGGAAGCCCATGGCTTGGCGCTCGGCTTGTTCTCGCCACTGGGCTCTATCCGTATCGCCAACGCTTTCAGTTGTTTGACTTCTTGCCAGCGCTTCCACGTACAAGTTGAAGCGCCCCAAATGGCGAAACACATCACTGAGCAGCCACCACGCACGCTTGGTCTCAAGGTCCACACAACCATCCACCGCAGCTGGAGCGACTCGTTCAATCGCATACAACAACGCGCGACACGCGACTAAATAGTGGCCGGCAGTGGTCGCTCGCTGGGCCAAGTCCACGAGAAGCCCCCATTTGCGGTGTCCGCTCAATTGGCCGCGTCCTTCTTCTTTCGCTGATGGCTGTACCACTGGCGCATGGACGCTGGCTGTTTTCTTCTCCATCGTCCAAAGTCGGATCGCCGCGCGCCATGCTTCTTTGGCTGCTCCATGCTTGCCACCGTCTGCATCAGCTACGTGCTCGTAGCTGATCGCACAAAGCGCGAGCACATCTCGTTCCAAGTACGGAGCTGGCAGCGCCAAGTCGACCAGGTACCCCAAGTAGTCCACGCTTTGTCCATACTGTTTGATTTGCTGGAGCACGACGCCAGCGAAAAGAAGCCACAACGGAAAGTTGTCGTCCCCACGGAAGAGCTCAATCAGTCTGGCTAGCAAGTGGAGCGAACCACGGAAATCGTCTCGATGCATGCGCACAAGCGCAAGCTCTTGCAGAACAAACGGGTCCACGACTTCCGAAGAGCAGGCACTGGACCGTCGTGGCAGCATCGAACAGTAGACGTCATCGGCTCGTGTGAGGTTGTAGCAGTCGTACGATTCGTACCAGGCCATGTGATGCGAGTACGCGAGTGCAAACCGCGTCTCTGGATCCAGTATGCGACCATCTGAAAGAAGCGACACGACACGTTCCAGTACCGAGGCGGCATTCCAGAAATCGCTTCTTTCATACAACGCGACACCCAGCGACTTCAAGATATCCACCAATGGCGCGTCTTCCAGAAGATCCAACGGTGCGTGTATGGCCATCGAGGCCGAGTACACAGCCACACGCACTTGCTCCTTGCGAATGACGCGCTTCATGAGCCAGCTCCGCAGAAACCCACGCAATTTCTTGATTTGGTGCTTGTCACGCAGTGCCGTAAACTTTTTGTACACGATAAACTGGCGGAACGCATGCTGGATCGCCCGGGCAGCCTGGTGGCGATGATTTGTACGGACATTCCCAGCCATAGTTCGGAAAATGGACGTGTAATGTTTCCGCTTCCACCATCGCACAAGCCGCCTCACCATCATTTGCTTCTTGAGCGTGATGTATCGTCGCACACGTCGCAGAAAAAAGCGTTGGATTTTTTTACCCGCCAGTTTTTGGTTTTTGTCGTCCACCGAGACGCCACTCTCAGTATCGACTTGCTTGTCTTCAGCAGCATCATGGAGCATCACGAGAAGTTGCTTCTTGAGCTGCACGCGGCGCAGCGTGCGCACCATTGCCATGATAAACAGCACAACGAACTGCAACGTACGCACACGCACCTGGGCTTGCAGATGACATTCCCGCTGGGTTTCTTCCTCGGCTTGCATCCTCAATCGCTCTCGTTCCTCTAATTGCTCTGCAGCTGCCTGGGTGGATCGCGTCGTTATCCGCGTGCGAGTACGTCGGAGCCATCGCGCACACACTTGGCCGATGATCCGGGCAGCCAAATACAACCCAAGCACACTGGGATCGTTGGTCTCAGCTTCTTTAAGAGCTGCTCGACGTCTGGAGGCGAGCCGTGCGGCCTGCGCTGGCGTCAACGCGTCTTCATCTTCTATCGTCATCCACTCGACTTCCTTTGCTTCACGCCGCTGGTCTTCTTGTTCTTGGCGTTCTTGTTCCTCTGGACTCAGCTCCTCCGCAGTGCTCTTCACGGACACAGGTCGCCACCGCAAAGTCTCAAAGATCGGTCGTGGATCGTTGAACGGGTAGCGCTCAGTATCATCAAAGATCGTACGTTGCTCGTCCAGTTCTCTTTGCCGGTGCGTTTGGTTTGAAGCCAGCACTTCCGCTGCTTCTCGAGGGCTCAACACGACCGTGAGTGGTCTCTTGGCCGGCATACGACAATTGACAACGCGAGCAGCGTGGTCCTTTCGTATTTGTTTCTTATTGCGCACGTGCTGCTGCCAAAAGAGCGCTGTTTTACGTATGAGCGCCTCGGACGGAGAATAAAACACCAGTTCGTTTCGTGGATTTCGAGATTCCAATTCTGGATCCTCTTCATCGCGCTTTTGAGACTGACGCGGTCCAAGCACTTTGGCGAATTTCGCGGCTCGGAACGCGTGCCAATCAAACGGCGGCTGGGTAGTTGTAGCTGCTGCGAGCGGATGGTTTCCTGTGGGTACTGGGTGAGCGATTGGCTCTCGTCCTGGCGATTTGTTCTTGTGCGTTGCGCTTCCTGGAGACGATCGCACTTTGTTCATCTTCTTCTTCATCATAGAAGACGGTGGTCCCAGACTTGCCACACAAGTCTCACATCTCCACTGAGCGATGAGCGCAGCGATGGGGAGTCGCGCATGGCGCGGCCCATGTTGAGCCAGTGCCACCAGCGCGGGGTGTTGCTTGAGTGGTGGCGCAAAGCAGTACACATGGCGTCGGAAGGCGCACATGGCACACGCGACGATCAGTTTGCCATTCAAATCACTGTGGCATCGATCACAGCAGTGCGGAGCGGCCGTGGCGACGCGTGGGCCACGAGTCGAGAAGAGCTTCTTTGGTAAAAAGTCCATCATTGGACCATCATCGCCATCGTCATCATCGTCATCATCATTGTCTTGGTACCTGTCGATGGTACTCGTTGGTGTGGTTGTGGAAGTCACCGTCTCGTCACTGTCTCGTGTGCTGTCTCCACTGTCAATCACTTCGATCTCGTACTCATCGATCATCTCCTCCAGATCATCAAGGGCACTGGGAACCGTCTCGAACGCTACAGTAGGCTGCAGTTTGCAGCTGTCATCAGCGCGTGGCGGACCGCCCCCAAGATGCATAAACGACGGCGACGAGTGAATGCGAGGGAACGACTCGGCGTACCAGTCCTCCAGGTCGTCGTAGACGTCGCCATCCTCCTGATCGCGCTGCTGCCCTTGGTGGTCCGCGCTGATCGCAAAGCTGTCACCATGGAACGCACTCTCCGCATGTGCATAGCTGTCCATCGATCATGCTTTCGCATGGATCGCTCGAAGAGAGAGCCAAAATGATGATTGCTTCATGATGTGAAGCCAAAAATACACCATAGTGAAACTCAGATATTCGAGAAAATACAACTGTCCCTAAAATCACACCCATGTCTCCCTTGTATCCCTCATATATTCAAGTCACTGGGTTGAACTTCAGATAATACGAGGGACATTCGGAACAGTTGTGCATTCGGTGGAAAATCACACCGAACGAACACGAAAAAGAACAAAAACACAGACAAAAGAAAACAGTGGAAGCGTTCGAACATGGCGTGCCGGTTCCCAGCCGGCGCTGGAAACTTGCGCGCGCTCACACTCGCGGCGCTGCATGCCATTGCCAGCGTTGACGCAAGACCAGAGTTCACGGCGCTGATACCCAACGGCGCAGCTATCGTCGGCGTGCAGGCGTTGGGCCATGTGGACCAAGCCGGGGGCGGTCAACTGAATGCATTCGGCAAGGCATTTCAAGCGTCCGGTTTCAAGTGGACACACACCTTGTGCCATGAAGATTCAGATGGCGACGGTCGCACCAATGGACAAGAGTTGGGTGACCCGTGTTGTGTATGGAACCTCGGCGGTGGTGTCCCAACGTTCACAACAGGCGCGACCGATCCAGGCGATCCACGGCAAGCTGTCAATGAGACACTTTTGTACCAATGGGTTTGTGGGGCTTCGACCGCCGGCTCTGTAGAAGACGGCGCAGGCGCAAATCCATCGCCTGGGTCTCAATTCGGCTCGAATGAAGGCACCAGTTCCACAACAAACGACACGCCGTCCGTGACAGCACCAACGCCAACGCCACCGCCACCCATGACATCAAGCACCCACACCGCCATGGCGGCTGCGGCGAATCTGGTGGTGTTTTTGTCTTTCTGCACGCTGTTGAGTCTCATCCACTGACCAAGGCAGAAGACAATCAAAGTCAAGTTGTTCCCCATGATTAGCTCATACATCTAAATTATCCAATCAAAGAGCAGGAATGAGCACTGATTTACATTTGAACTCTCATTTCGTGATTCCAAATCTCAAATTTCGATTTGGGCTGGATAAATGGTTCAGTAATTAGCCTCAATAAGGAACGGGCAGAGTTTGATAACCTTATGGAATTCATGATGTACCACTTTTCTGATTCGTACCTACAAAGGTACCGTAGGACCTCTTATATCTAAATGCCTTACAAAGAGCATATATATCAGGTGTTCCTTATTGAGGCTAATTACTGTTGGACGCCACAGCCCAAAGAACATGAGCGAAGTGCAAAATCCACCTGATATCCAGACAAAGAGGATGAAACCTTTCAGATCGACAGCGATCCTCCCGCGGCAGGGCTGTCACACTGTGACTCACAGCCCTCCAACGTTGAGATACCCCGATGGAATTCTGCAGTTTTTTTGGGGTGTTGCTGCAGTACCAGTATTTGTCACTTGTATCCGGACACTCTGAATTCGCAAGATTTGTGTTGGAGTCCCATCGAACAAAGGTCATGATCATCGCGATGATGCACAGTGTGAAGTTGTGTGCTCAAAACCAAAATGGGGGGGGGGGGGGGGG